>VZTL01073599.1:37166-86127 GCA_013400535.1 Scopus umbretta | reverse complement strand
GTTTTGATGGCCTCCTTGTCTCCTAAATTAGAGGGTTTAACAAGTGATTTTTGCAAGCTTTCTTCTCAATAACTGATGACAATTCCAAGGGGTGTTGTGAAAATAACTTGGGATCTGCACAAAACGCAAGTTAGTTTATTTCCAGTGTATTCCAATTATGACATCTTCTTGGCTCAGTGATATCTAATGGTGCCAAGATAACGTCTGACATTTTTTGAATAATTGGATGATTTCACAATAGTATCTGAAGTCATCTGATTTTTCTTGGACAACTGCCCAAGATTTTTCAAATGACAGAATAATGACCTAATTGCAGATGTAATGTATATTGCTTGCTTAGAAATTGTAATTCAAAACCTTGCTAAAACCCACCGTCTTGAATCAGTTACAGAGTTTTTAGGAGACCGGGGAAATTGTGTTACATGGAGGATAAATTCCCACCTTTTGCACAATTAATTTCTCCAGCAACAATAGGTCCTCAGGTATTTCTGTGATCACTCGTGCCTATTAGTCAAGGAAAAGGACCGTCAAACTGATCCAGAGATGAAGCAGAACTGATTTGCAGTGTAAGAGCCTCAAGAACGTTAAAGGAGTCAAGTTCTTTTGGCATTTTCACCTGGTAAACCATTCACTCTATCTTCTGACATAAAACGTACCAGGTAACTGCCCTGGCAGTTTTTGCAGGGGCAACTCACATACTCTGCCGCACACTGGTCTGAGTTTTCAGCTCTGCATGCCTGATGTTAGGCACCTAAGCAAAGGTGGTTCTCTGAAATGGCAAATGCCTGCTCTTGTCATTGACCCTCTCCCATGAAAAAGAGAGGCTGTTTGACTTCGACATCTAAATCCAGATGTGGATGCCTAAATCTATTCTGTTAGAGGAAGATGACTGAAAATTCTGGCCACAGCCTGCAAAGCACTTTAGGATTTCTTTTTGGTTTATGATTTTCAGGATTTTAAGGCTGAGAGGGGTTAAACTATCCAGCCCATAGAAGGACATTTCAGTTCCATCAGGTACACCTAAAAGGGAGATAACAAATCATGTGAGCTAGCTGAACATCATTTAAAGCTGACAGTAAATAATAGTGAAACCACTAGATACTTTTAAGGCCTCTAATTAATGTGGGCAATGTAAAGAAAGACTTAGGAAAAAAACAAGAAAATTTTTTTTTCTCTTTTGATCAATAAAAAAGTAAAGGATGGTAAACACCTTCTGTTTCTGTAAGATGTGGTGCTCTGAAGTAATTGTTTCAGTTACCTAACTACACATACACATTGTTTAATAAATAAATTATCATAACATTGAATGCATATTTTCATAATCTTACTTTTAATTTAGTTTAATTTGGTTTGAAATTTTTAATTCAAAAAATTCACCTAATGATCAAAATGTTTAAAATTCTTTTTAGGCATGTTAATAGTATTTAAATTTTTATCTAAATGCACCTTGACATAATTCAACATTAACAAATATACCAACTAGTGCAGAAGAAACATGTCATAGAAGGTTTGCAGTAGTTTCTCTTCTGTGTGCCACCAGCAGTTCCGACGGCAGACGGGGCTACTAAGAGTGGGCGCCGTTCAGAACAGAGGATTATTTTACAGAGCTTTAAATGACTTCTTTGCTTCTTCTAATCTAGAGATAAGCATCATCATTTTCCATAATTCCCATTTTGGTCAACTGAGAAGATTGTATAATTCCTTTTAGAAATATTACATGTACAGCTTCTTTGTTGATCGCTGCCAAAGTTCCCAAGAACATCCAAGGAGGAAAAGCATTCCATCGCATATTATGATCACATCGGTGAAGTGTTAGCGAAAATGATTGTCTGATTTGGAAATTCAAAAATCTGTTTGATTTAACCTAGGGCTCGGCACGCCAGAATACCGGAATTCTGAGGGCTGCAGCTTTCTACTAAATAAAACGGTAGTTGCTAAAATGCTCTGCATTTTGAACAATCTCTTTCTAGCTGTTTATTTCCCAGCAAGTTACTAGCAGCATCCATTATGTACAGTAAAAAGTTTCTAAAAAGAACTTTCCATTTCTAAAACTAAACACATTGAGTTTGCAATATGAATAGGTTAAAGAAGCAAAGTATCCCATAATTACTGAAGGAAAATATTTTCAGAGGCTTTGTAGTGTTTTCTGCTTACATCAGAATATGTAAATAAAAGCAGTGAGCCAACATAAAAATATTGAAACAAAAGTGTTGCAATCCGAAGGAAAAACTATTACATGAGATCACAGACACTATAATTATCAAATCCTATTTACAATTTGAATGTGCCAACTTCAGTTCTTGTTTCTCTAAAGCTATTAAAATTTCTGTGTCACAGGCACAGCTGCAGAAATCCAGCCCATCGCTGAGTTCAGGAGAGCGAGATTTCAGCTACTCCCTTAAACTGGATATTTTACTGCAGAACTTTTGAAATTAAATATATAGTCAATGTTCAACTTTAATAATCATGACGCATCCATTTATTTTGGAACGATATGCACAAGAGAAGTAGTATAAAAGCAGTCTCTGGCATTTTTCATGTTGGTGTGTCAGTTTTTCCATTCTAAATCTTTACTTTCAGGTGTTTTTTCGTATACTATAGCATTTGGCAGAGAAGCTTTTAGCTCCGGGGAGATTTTTTTTAAAATAAATCAATAAATATAAAACTATTATGACTGTTCTATGTTACAGGACACAGAAAAAGAAATTAAGTCTGTGGTTCCTACCTCCCCCAAGCTGATTGCCTTAAAAAGAGCCCAGCTTTTAATATGTTATAAATCTCTCCGGCCTCTCATGTGGGCCGAGATATTTAAGAGCTGGAGACAATGGGGAAGGATGAACAACAAGACTAAAAGCTGATTGCTTTTGTCATAAGCGGTGATTTCATATACTTGTAATGAATAGATGAATTAATTTATTCAACGTGTATCCATGATTTGAAGTGAATCGACATTTGATAAGGGCCCAGAGTCAGTGTGTCACATCTGGATTAGGAATATGTTTCGGCAAGCCCCGGGAGCAGCGGCAGCCTCTGGGATGCGTTAGGGAGTGGCAGAGCAGAGCTTGCTGCTGAACCCAGCAGCTGCATCTCATTCCGTTTTCCTTGGACCGTGCAGCTGCTGCCTCCGCAAAAGCAAGCCCGAGGGTGTGGTGTCCCAGACCTTGGAAACTGTGGCCAGCCCACGCGCTCCCCCAACCAAAGGAGGCCTTTTCAACACCTACTTAGCGTCAGCCGGAGCCCTCCCTGGTGGCCCCGTGGCCAAGGTCCCGCGCGTTCACCTCTGTGTCTGGGCTTGCCTACTGGTCGGGGGCGGCTTGAAAAGATGCACCAGCCAGCCTCCAGCCACACGGGCGAGATGGACCGGCTCATGGACAGAGCTGAAAACGAGCCCGTATAAAAGTACATAGCTGTCAGAGGAGTGGCTCAAGCCAGTCGACCATGCGCTGCATGACTGCTGCTGCCAACACCGGCGTTACGGTCGGAAAACATAGCCCGGGTGAAGGGGAAGGAAGGAACCGTCCCCGTCGGCCACAGCATGACCGCAGGTCAGCTGGCTGAATGAGGAAACTCAGCCTGGGGGGTTTCTCATCTGAGCTCTCCTAGCCTCACACAGACAACCTCAGGGAAGAAACTCAGTGTACTTCTGTCTGCATTAACTGCAAAAATTGATTTTTAAAAGTCCCCTGAAATGAGCACCTAAAAAAAAGCATCAACCCGTATTTGTCTGGTTGAAGAAATCCAAAGACTAGATGTTTTGCTTTTAAACCTTTTTAATTGGTATGCCCAAGTTATTATATGACATAGCATGGTTAGCAGCTTGGCATAAATGTATAAATAATGAGATATCCCATAGCTAAATAGGCAGAAATAATAGATTCCTATAATAAAAAGTTAAATGTAATAAAAAATCAACACTAAGTCCCAAGCTCACCACGGTCAAAGGAGTTTCAAATGCAGTATGGGCCAGAAACTGAGTGCTGGGAAAACTGTTAAAAAGGAAACAAGTTAGTGCCAAGGCAACTGAGGGAAAGTCCTTTCTACAGATTTATTTTTATTCTTTACCTGGTCAGCCAAATAAGGAACAGGATGGCCCATAAAAATCTTGCATAAGCAAGTTCTTCCACTGTTTCATCAAGACCGCACATAAATGTGACAGTTCAGGAAGAAATAATGTAGGGAACCCAATACTCCAGCCTAAAAATACCCAAAGCCTACAACACTTCTATTCCATTAAGACATACCTTCAACTAACTTTTTGAAAAAAAATAATTACTTCTTCTCTATGTTTTTAGGCCAACATAAGGCAATGAAAAGCTAACACGCTGTAATGGAGTTGGGGCTACGTGAAATTAAAAATCAGTCTGGTTTCAGGAGAACCCAAACACCACTCAGGCTCATACTTTAGGACTGGCAGATTTATTTTTCAAATCTCTCTGGAAAGAGTGCAGGAAATCTTTTCACCTTGGGCAGGCCACCCAGTAACATATCTATCTATCTATCGATCTATCTATCTATATCTTTGTGCTATCATTGGTCTTATCATATGACCTTAGCCTATGTCTGTTCTGGTCTTTCTTTGCCAGTTTTGCTTACCTTTAATGCTTTATTATCTTATAACTCAGGTGTTCCCCTGGGGCAGTTCTGATTCACCAGACAGGATCACTAACTCTTGTCAAGCACTATTTAAACCGAAGGTAGGTGGCCATCGGCTGATACTTCAGCTAATGCTGGAACTGGGGATGCTGCTTAATCCAACAGATTTTGGGCAGGTCACTGGCACTCCTGGGCAGGTCAGGATGCAGCTCTCTCCCTGGCTGGGATTTCTCACACTCCCACTAAGCTAAGTCAACTGGATTGAGATAACTGCTGGACACCCAGGATACTGCTGTTACTGTCAGCTCCAGCTACAAGGTTATTGTGCTTATGAGGCTTATGAGGCTGGGTTTCTCGCAAGAAGATCTTCTTCCTACCTCTGACTAATTCACACAGGCGGGATAGTACCTGTGAATAATTCACAGGTTCACCATGATCACTGTAAACATATTTTGTTATCCTTAAGCTTGTGCCAAAGAGCTTAGGAAATAAATTTCAGTTCTTTTTTTTTTTTTTTTTTTTCCCCAAAGAGTATTTCATTTGACTATTGGCTCTTCACTATTCATGGTATGTGATTAGTCACAGATGTCTAACAACATTTTCCAGTTGACTGCCCAGATGCCCGAGAGTTTTAAACAGGAGAAAAAGGAAGGATGATTATCAAATACTGAATAATCAACAAAAATAGTGTTCTTGAAAGAGTTTGTTATTGCTGTATATTAAAGTGTATTCGAACATGTACTCTGTGAAACAAGACACTGCTTGTGCACCAGAATATAACTAAAGTTGCATTCCACTGTAGAAGAAGTTTAAGTTACAGCTGTAGTTACTTAAAGTAATATTTTCATCATTTTACTCTAGGTAAAAATAGGATTGTGTATGTTTTATAACACACCAATACCCATGCTCTTTGTCTTTCCATCTGAGCGTGCACAGCCAATTTGGGTGTTCCCATTTTGACTCAATGGCTTGCTCATGTTGATTACATAATGACACATATTTCCAAGGCTGTGGTTGGGTGCAGGTGCTAAGATCAAGTTCTCGGTGTTTTGATTCTCGGGAGGATCTTCAGAAAATGAAGCATCTGTGGTTACTTTTATAATTATAAATCATGCAATGAGATCATCATAAGTCTCTTTGTTTTCATAATAACAGCACATAACATTTCAAAGCACATAGATTGTATGCTGGAAAAAGCATTTAACAGGAAACATCCCAATGTAAAGTGCCCTCAACATTTCTGAAGCCCTAATTTTATATACGTGGAGGTGGTTTTAAATTCCTCTCTCTTTTTTTAAGGCAACTCCTTCACAGATTGTTTCCAATACTTTTCAGAGAAAGTATATCAACTGTACTGCAAGCAAAGGCAATACCTAAACTACACACTAATGGAGGAACCTTCTTTTAATGAGTGAAGTTAGAGCATGAAAAAATCTGTGACCACCTTACTATTCTGTAATAAAAATCACCTTTTATTGGCGTTACTGCCTTTTTTTCTTACTAAGGAAGTGGCAGCTTGTACACAGTACTGTTTGCCCTACGTGATGCAAATGGAAATAATAAGCTAGTAGCTAAATATTTACTTATTACATTCTTCCCCTATATGCTATTCACCAAGTCATGCAACTTGCGGTTTTACATAGGAAGACGATCAATGATTAACCACAGGTTACATCAAATTCCCTGGACAATCCCATAGAGATTTCTGCAAAAAGGCTAATGTTTATTAGAGGTGGGTACACACACAAAGATTATTTCCTTTTTTAGGTGAATTCCTTCTGTGTTCAACTTAGTGTTTTCTTCCATACTTTCTTTGTTCTACAGTATTTGGTAGATACTGAAAGAGAAAATGGGTAGTCTGTGTGTCAGAACATCAAAAAGTTCACAAAATCTTTTTAAAAGTAGAAATACTTTATCACAAACCCCAAATATTTTCAATCAAAATAATTAATGGTTTCGACTTGCAGTATCCTGAAAAATTTCTGATTTTCTTAAGGACAGTAAACTTTTTCCACAAGATGCTTTGCTCGTCCACACTATTTTCTGTAAAAGCAAACAAACAAACAACAGTTTAATGAAAATTTCATGCCCTCGAGGGCAAGAACAGCTGATAAAGAGAAAGGCGTGCCTCTGCAGCATAATTTACCGTGCAGGGACTCCTGTGTGCCAGGCAATGGTCACCTGGATTGAGTTTCTGTACTCAGGGACTGTTCTGCTGCGAACTGTGCCACTGGAAGCCATGGTGGTGGTGAGAGCAAAGGGGAAATGACAGAAATATGTCTTAGGATAACGTGGAGAGACATGGGAGTCCAGTGCAGGCAGGTGAGAGTGCTGTGCAGAAACAAGCAGGGATTTACTCTGTCGTATGCCAGCTGGCTCCGCTGTGCCACTTGGCTGGGTGGAAAAATTGAAAGTGCTCCATGTCATGAGGCAGGGAAAAGGCCTCTGCTGAGCCAGAAGGGAATATACAGGATTAGTCTCACCAAAAATGTCAGCCCTGCAGAGCTTCTTGAGGAGCTCGGCACATCCTTTGAGCACATCCTCTCAGGGACTTCATTTGCCATTAAGAATGTGCAGGCCAAAAAGTTGTCACTGTGCAATCTGTCACTTCACACATACTCACCCGAGCACTGTGCCAGACACTTCATGATATGTTGACCAGTTTTGCTTGGTGAATCTAGGAGCAAATCACCGTTGTCTTCTTTCTGATGGAGTGATCCATGGGAAAGCTGAAACTTGAATTTGCTTCATCTCCTGGTCTGGGTGCATGCTTCACTCACTGATGCGAGTATAACTCTTTCTACTGCTATACCCTATGATGTACTCCACAGAACATTTCTTCTGAAACCCAGCTAACCCCTTATTCTCTTAACTTTGGCCTCATTTAAAAGTCAAGGCAAAATGTACAGTGGCAGTAACATGTTTACAGAGTTTTACAGACCTTTATCACGTGAAAATAAAACACCTTTCATATACTTCTGTACATGCACACACATTTTAATATATCACACTAAACCAGCTCTAGTCTTATTCCTGGAGAGATCACTCCACGTCTACTTTCATCACAGAGGTCTCTGTGCCACAACTGCAAACGAACTAGTGGATGGCAAAGGTGAGGCCAAAGTGAGTGTATTGCTTCCTCAGTGATTTCTACATTATATATTCTCTCATGTCACTCCTAGGAGAGAAAGGATGCTAAAAATACCTGGGGTTAAAAATAATAAGTGACAAATATAAAATCAAATTATTTTAGAGGCTGCAGGAAGAAAGCAGGAAGCCACAGGCTGTGTTGTAGAATTCTAGATATTTATCTGAGAGATTCACTGAGTCACAGAGTTAATGGATTTAGAAGATAGCTCATTGCTTCCACACCACTGCTAGTGTGGAATTATTTCTTATACTACTTTCTCCAGTGCTTTAATCCACTCCTATATTAATGTTTTCTATTTATACTTATTTTCCTTAAGTGCATTACATTGATTTTGCATTTCAGCACTCCACAAAGGCTCTTGTCATCATTAGGGTATGAACTCAGCATGCAAAAAACCCTCATAGTCCCGAGTTGAGAGGTTACAAAGTAAAGCCACAAAATGCCATGTAGAATTCTAGATATTTATCTGAGAGATTCACTGAGTCACAGAGCTATTAATGCATTAAGGCACCTGTTAACTTCATGTAGTCCCCCCAAATATAATGAGAATGCTCACCTTGTTTCTTGAAAATGTTAGGGTTTAAAACACTCGTTTATGTTCTTTGCCATATATCTAATCTCTCTTGTTCAGCAGCATACTGAAATAGGAAATATATACAGGTAAGCAGTCAAGACATGATGTTTTAAGAGAGTTTCAATGCTGCATTATAAATGTTTAAAAAAAACCACCAACAATCAGAAAAAAAAAAAACAGAAAGAAATTTCCCTCTCCCATACAGAGAGAAAATCACCCTGAGCAGAAAGCTAGCACAAAATTTGTGCACTCCTTGAATTCAACTTACACAAATGGGTACATTACTTAAATGGAGTGTAATATTTGGAGATTTCACTTCTCACGCAAACAACATGCAGGTTTCTCTATGCTTTCGTGTAACAGAATGGATCATCTCATTGCACTGGATTCTGAAATCACACAAAATATCCCCCCTTCTGGCAATCAGTATCTATGGTCTCTTATGAAATATCTGCATTTTCATATGAAACTGCTGCTGTGAATTTATTAGTAAGCTCCAACTGTAACAACTGAATGTCTCTTATTGGTAGCATTCTTCCATGATATTTCTAGTTTATTATCCAGAATAATAAGGATATTTACTCTGTGTGGTATTTTTAATGTTTGTGTTGGGAGATTCCTAAAACAGTTTACAGTTTACTTAGCACCACCATAAATGTTAGGCCCAAAAGATGACCAAGTTTATAGCCACAACTGATTAGTAAGATTCCAGAGAGTCAGACTATTCTAGGAAAATACCTGCTTGTCCATCCATTCAGAACTTCTCAAATTTTAACAGTGTTTTGCAGAATTGAGGGCAAGGCTCCTAAAGCTTCCTGCTGACAGCTCCAGCCCTCACCGAGTTGCGTTATACTCTCATTATGCTATTCTAAATAGAAACCACCCTAGTTTGGAAAGACTAAACATTTCTATTTAATTTACATTAAGTCTGTATCTCTTTTTTTGGCTAAAAGCATGAGGTTCATAACCTCACAGTGACTAGCTGAACATCTGATCTGGTTTCCTGCAACACCTTACTTAGTATAATTATACAGCTTATTTGAAGCTCATGTACTGTACACCAGATTTAGCCAATGAAAAATAGGATTGGCACTTTGCTGGAGCTTGGTTAGTCTATAATTTCTACCGGTGTTTTAGCTTCCTGAAGCAAAAAATTAGATTTTCCTTAGTTCTTCCATACCCGTGCAAAGAATTATACCCCACAGATATCACTGAAGTAACTCATGCCTTCCCATAATGAACAAGAGGCTCAGTCTATCAGAAAGGTGACTTTCACGTCATCATTCTTTTTGTAACTACCCGGAGAAGAGGCACGAGACCGGAGGACAAACATGCAATGTGCTTATCCAGGGAATAAGTGCACCTTTGAATGACTTACTCTCGTGGAAAGATTATGCCATCTTCTTCTGATATGTCCTGGCACGTGCATCTGTTGTACAAGCTGGCAGTAAAGTCTTGTAGGCATGCATGTCTGCTGAAAACATGTAGATTATTTGGAATGGAGCAGGGGAAGACCAGTAAAGAGGTAAGCTCAGGGTCTTCTCCTCTTTATGCCCCCTTTCTGCAGTCCAAGCCCCTGTGAACTATGAAAGAGATATCCCATATTCCTGGGGGTACTTCCCATCTCCTGTGGCTTGTCTTCCTGGAGAAATCTCCAATGTTCGGCAAAGGCATATGTACTTGCAGCACGCAGATGCACATCCTTGCACCTAGGATATGTTTACATATTGATGCTTCTTCTTGGGAACTGGAATATAAAAATGGTGTCTCTAGAATAAAGTATATTATTTGCTCCCTTTTCTATATATTCTTAAACACAGAAACATGAATTAGCGTGTCTAATGATTTGTGGAAAGTTCAGTCTCTTATTTTATTCTGTTTTTAAAAACTAGATTGAAAAAAAGTGAAACAAAAGAGTATAAATAACATTTACAAGACAACTGGGAAAATCTGACAAACACTAGTAAGTTGGTGGACAGACACATTGTCAGAAACATATCATCTACCATTTGGTCAATAGCTACTGCTACTTAGTTTCAGCGATTGAACCTTTAAATCAATAGCTCCTTTTTAATATTTAATGTCCTCATACCATTAGCTTATTCTTGTGTCCCTTTTTTATTGTTAATCAAAGCTATTGGCAATGACCTTGACATTTTTCTATTTTTTTCATGGCTCAGGTTTCACTTCAATTAGCAAGGACAGGAACAGCTTTTTGTTGATTGAAAATTTACCTATATTTTAAGAACTCTGGTTGCACTTTGTTATTTCACCAGAAAGCAATTCTATCATTTTCTGTGAAGTATAAGGCCTACATTAAAATGTTTCAGACTTTTCGGTATTCCTTAAATGTAGTAGCCAGATACAATCAAAGTGACTTCTTATATATATCTCTAATTATGTGTTATGACTGCAGGATAACAAAAAAGAATTTCAATCTCCCATTGTAATTATCCAGAGAAGCCATTGTTCCCAGTTTGGATTTGCAGTTTGTTTGAAAGGTTATTTGGGACATTTTCTTATTTCGTGGTTACTGTGTAGCTGTGGTGGAAGGTACTCAAATTTAGCGATGAGTTTTTCTGTCTTTTATTAAGTGTGGAAGATACTTTTAGCTTAAAAATTCTTATTTTTAGTAATAGAGTTACTGCATAGTTAACTGCATCTCAAGCATTTCCTTGTACATTGAGGACAGCATACGATAATGTTCTCTGTGACAAAGAAAAGCACACAGCATCTCATTATTTAAATTAGGCAGGTAAGAATAAGAAGAAAGGTTCCAGAACTGAAATCACACAGCAGTTAAATAAGCATCGATCCAACAGTGCTTTCCTGTTAATGGTGTTCTAGCAATTATCTTATCAGTTGCTACTAACCGAATAGCGATTTACATAATTCTGCCCATGTAGTTAGACTGCTGTTAGATTATATTCATTGAAAGGAACATAGTAGTTGTATTAAATAGCTCATTTACTTTTCAATGAGTCACAGGAAATACTTAAAGCAGTTTACTTTGTACTAGCAAAAGCTTTGTACTAAAAGTTACAAAAAGGGTAGGATCTGATCAAAAGCTTGTTGAAGTCATTCAAATCTTTCCACTAACAGCAATCAGCCTATTATATACATGCATAATATTTAAAAACCAATGTTGGTCGCTCCTTCTGTAGTTTCTCCTGTCTACCATAACTTCTGCAGGTTTTTTTAGTGTGTGTCTCTCACTGAAGTTAATCAGATCCCTGCACAGAGCTAGGCTGAGAGTGCAGGTGAGCACGTTGGTGATCTCCCCCTACGCTCAGGGCTGCATCTGTGCAAGCGAAGTCCAGAGGGGTCTTTCAAAGTAGGCTCACTAGAGGTACACTTGGCAGATTTCCTGGCCTTACGCAATGCTTCAGCAAGGCGCTGAACAGATCAGAGGGAAATGCAGGTGCTATTCGCTTAGAGCAGAATTGCATGTTTTCTGTGGGAAGGTGTCCGAGAAGCATGGAAGCTGAATGCCAAGGTCATGGTTTTGTCCTGCACACGGCTGTTTGTATGAGCCAGCCTTACATACATGACTCCACTGCGAGAGGCATATTCATTGCCCAAAGGCATACAGAAGCATTGTTAGCACCACTTCTTACAGACCAGAGCCAAAGACAAAGCTGCCCACAAAAGTTAATGAAAATTTTGACAAGGAAGCAATTGTGGAACAAATGCCATCACATAAACTGGAATAAAAATGATATTATATGCGTCTGAACAATCCTTTTCACACAGAGATCTCAAGACACTTCCCACACACGGATAAATATTTATCTTGTGTGGGCAGGTGTGAAAATTATTCAGAAAATAGTGGCTTCCCACAAGTGACAGCGAGGATGAATGGTAGACCTAATCAAAATTATGTTGAACTACCTTTTAAGGAATCCTTACTGCAAACTGAATGCCATTTATTTCTGTTATTTCTTCTCTTATTGCTTGTTTTTCAGAAATATGCATACCCCCTTTTCACACTGATCGACGCTAACAAGCATAGCAGCACTGAAGTTACCTACGCAAGAAAATACCAGCAAGAGACCTGTATAATACTGCCCTTTAACAAGAAGGTTATTTCTGTGTCCCTAAGAGCCTACATTTTTTCTCCTTGCACAAAACGAAGCTTCTTCTATTATGAAGCCTATGCTATAAATGAAAAACTTGCCAATTTTAGAGGTACATTCTAAAATCAGTGGCACCCTACAAATGCTGTCTAACGAATCTTGCGAGTTAACCTTAAACAAGTAAAAGAACCAATATTTTTGCAGCAAGGATCGTGCTCTGTACCACCACAACCTGGTAATTAACATCACTATCATCATATTAAAAGTGCTAAGAAATTTCAGGGGTTTATTATATGACTCAAATGCCCAACATAGGAAATATCAGAAGGGTCTGATTATTGTATGCTTAGCATTTCGTGGACATCAGGCTTTGTTTAGGTGTCTCACTCTCAAAATAAAGTATTACAAATTATAGCTCAGCCTCGAAAATATTGGCTGATCTTTGTAGATGCACCCATCAAAAGCTCAGTTAAGTGCAAAGAGTTTTAAGGTTAAATTTATATATTGTTGAAATGTACAAAAGGTATGCTGAAGGCTCAATTTCTGCTGGCTATTGGCACGCTAATGACATACAAAGGAGCAAATGTATTTGTAGGGCCTGTTGCTGGTGTTGCAATTGCTTAGTAATTTTCAAAAAAACCCAGAATATAGAGACAGTGGTGACACTGGGCCAGGTCTGCAAAATTTGAGCTGTCCTTAGATATGTAAATTCATTTATACTCTTAGAACCAATATATATATTATTCTTTACTGGAATGAGGCATTCACTTCTTGACTATGATTTTAACGTAGGACTTCCATGTAGAGGTAATGAGACATTCTGGTTTTTATATGTTTTATATTAACATTCATTTTATAACAAAGACAGAGTAAGTAATAGGTTTAGTAATCATATGTTCTAGATCGTTACAAGCACCATTCCGGAGGCTGTATAAACCAGGGGGTTATATACCATGAAAATAAACAACATGATTATCTGTTGAACACTTAGCAATATGTTGTCATAAATCTCTAATTTTTTTGTCCATTTATTAGTTTTATACACACAAACCTTCACAGAGAGTGGCACTAGATTCACACTGAAGGAATGTTAATGACACAGAAAATGTGCTTCTTAAACACTCATGTTCTTCTCATGCCTCAGTGTCTTCAGAAACCGTCATGAGATACCCACAGCAGAGGCAGTTTTAGGAGTGCACAAGCACAGAAATCTTCTTGTATCCCATGCTACGGTGTGAATTAGGGACTGGAACAGAGCAGAGCACTCCCTCAGACAGCAGTGCAAGTCATCCGTATAGCTAGTGGACAGGAGAAAAAGCAGTTTTCAAGGGCTCCCGCAACTCCAACTGTGAATCACAGTAAAAACCAAGCTAACATATCCAAACAGCAACTGAGCTTCTCAATGTTTTGCTGAAGAACATAGGTCAATAAGCTCATTTTCTCAGAATGCAACTCAATTTCCTAGAAACGGCCCGGCGAGCAGCAGAAAGGACATGCTATGTCTATTACAGAATGGGCTCGTGCTCCTGGGACTCTTCCTTCTAAGTACAGGCCAGTTCTAAGAAAGAGGCTAAAGACAGAAATGTTAATGGTCTTAATTAAAAGATGGCAACGGAATTTAATTTATACCTTTACCTCTTCTGTTAAATTTCAACACTGGCATGCACCTCTCTGATGGTGACAGTGGAGTTTTATTTTGACTCTGGAAGTCACCTTTCACTTCAGATATGCTGGGAGAGAGGAATGCAGTATTTCTGAGAATTCTTATTTAGAAATCATGCATGTGAGCTACTCCAGATTTCAGCTACATTTGGATCCAGATAGGGATCATGTAGCTTGGATTCATCTCTGTTGTTAATTAAGTCCTCAGAGGACTGCTGAAAACGCAAGTATTAAGGCTGCACTGAATACAACAGGTTATGGTAGTCTGTATAACCTTTACCCAGCTTTCTTGTGGGGAGGCCTTGTGGTAATGTATTTAACTACATGCTCTCAGCTTTCTAACAATAGGTCCCTGATGTAAAATTTCATAGCATTTATCACTGCGGGTGCTTCACAAATATTAATTTGTTTTTAAAGCATCCCTTTGCATTAAATAGGTACTATTGTAGTCACCTTAGGTTTATAGAGATAAATACTGAAAAAAACAAAAAAAAATCAGTTCATCTATATACTCAGGAGTGATTGAAGTTGAGCTGCCCTGGTACTTCATAGCATAGCCGTTTAGAAGTCCTGGTATTTCTTGGTATAATAACTGACAAGTATTGGTATGCAATGTATTCATCCTGCAGCCATACCAGAAAAGTGATGATACACACTTTTTTAGGTGCCAGAATGACATCATGAGCCAACAGCTATGTGCAGGCATATATACCCGTGTACATTCTGCCCATTGTAGCATCGGAAGGGCTTGAGTCACTGGCTTTTTCAGTACCACACAGGAACTCCACGTAGATGTATGAAGTTTATGTGGATTCAGGAGGTACAGACCAAGTACCTGAAAGAGAGCACCACCCTCAGTGCTACTAAATAAGCCACAAAGGAAATCACTCGATTTCAAGTGATTTCAAGGCTCAGGAAATCACTTGAGATGCAAATGAAGGCTAGGAGAGGACTGGGGCAGGACAGAAAAGGGAATTTGGTTTGAGTTATTCTTCAAAGGAGTCTACTTCTCGCTCTTGAGGGTGATTGAAAACTGAGCCACGTGGCCCATGGACTGAACTAGAATTTCCACTCTTCTGGAAGCTGCCATATGACAGCTACCTTCAGCATGAAACATATTTTCTTCTCCTGCAATTACCTGCCTCAAAGTATAGTCTCCTTCATGTCAAACCTCATCTGTTTCACTTCTATTGGGAATTGGGTAGAAGAATAAATAGGTGTGGGGAATGCCTGACTGTGGTCAGGTGCAGCTATTGTAACCCAAGAGATACAAGGGTTACAAGGGTTACAAGAGCAAGAGAGGTGCCCGGACACTAGTGGGGACACCCAGTTGCCTCCAAGGGCAGTAGCTTCATGAGCAAGCAATTGTTTGCCTGCCTATGGTCTCCCGCATATCAGGCTGAGGAGATCCTGAAGAAAAAGATGACCAGAGAAGCCTTCTGGATCTTTGGCAGCTAGCAGATAGATGTGCAGTACCTGGTCTGTACCTTAGTAATCAGACTGGTGGCAACCCAGAAATGTTCCCACTGAGTGTGATTAGACTGCATTACCTGATGCTCTCCCTCAGCATGGGCGCTGAGGCAGGCGTGAATTGCTAGGCTCGTTCAGCCATCCCATACTTCAAATAGATGAAACACGCTCTTCTGCTCTCTTCTTCACCTTTGTCTTTTTTAAGCCTGTTAAGCTGCACGGTCTGCTTGGTTTCAGTGAATGAATGCTTTTATTTGCATCTTTGGTTAACTTGGCGTGCATTAAGAGTGATTTCAAGATGACTGAATAACAACAAAGCACTCCCCACCCAAATACACAGTGAAAATACAAAGCACAGCACCTTAACAGTGCTGTAATATGCACCTCCTGTGTATCAAAGAATAGCAGGGTGTTCTTCACAGGGGTTGGGACAGGAGGAAATGCCTAGTGATCATTAGGTAACAGGGAAGGCTCTCTGCCAGGCAGCAGGACACCAGGAGCCATGGCTGATTCCAGAGGGCAATCAAGCAATCTCTTTCAGTGGCACTGCTGAGACAGGATCCTTCCCTGTTTCTAATTAATGGAAATCAGGATTTACCCTTGACATCAGCAGTAAAAGTTATAAAGACACTTTTTTTCATGGCAGGAAGGGGGTGAGAGGTGGTTTTTGTTTGGTTGTTTGGTTTTTTTTAACTTCAGTATTACAAATTAGGGAATGAGGGACAGGACTTTTCATACAAGAGTGTTTTTGGAGGCTGAGCTGCAATTTCATACTGACTGGGGAAAAAAAAATCAATGTAGAAACCACTGACTGTAGGGGGGGGGGAAATGCCTGTCTCTGGTGAGGGGCTTTTGACCTATTTCTATTTGCATTTGAAGTTCAATGTACACATGGCTGTTTAGATCTTCCAGGGAGAGCTTCGAGAAATGCAAAACTATGTTAATTCAGCATTCTTAGGATCAGACAGGTAGAGCAAGGTTATCCCCAAAAGATCAGCCCTGTTCTAGGAAAATCAGGGGCTCCTTGAAGCTTAAGTACAACTACCCTTTGCTGAGACAACTGGAAAAGATGCTGAAGAAGGGAGCTAGAAGAAAGGAAAAAACAGCCTGAAGGGCTGCAGAGAACTGAAAGAAGGACTTCATGGCCATGGTATGAGAGTTTAGTGACCCAGAGACCCAGTGGGTCATTTGACTTTGACTGCCTCTAGGCTTCTGTAAAGAAGGTTTGTGTTAAGGCATAACTTGCAGTCTTTGAAAGTTTATTGAGGAGCATAAAGTAGCAAAAGACCACTAGATGTCTGCTTTACTAATCAAGCTGGAGAGCAACGTTCTGTTTTCGACAGCCTCATCAAGGGTGAGCTTCAGGTTACAGCCAGCCTAAATAAGCTTTATTTTAAAGTTTTTGAATCCAGACTTTCAAGGAAAAGAAGACCCTGATTTATTCATGGATATGGTTGAACTGCTGGAAGACCTGCATTAGATTAACCACAGCTTTAAAAAATTTACCCCAACTCGTTAGCTTTTGTTAGCATAAAATATGTGACTGTAAATAGATCTTGTGAAGCTGTCCTCATAAGGATTGCAGACCTCACCGCTGCCTTCAACATGCTTGCATGTTTTATACCACTTCTGATTTACCCTACAGCCGCAGACCTGAAGTAAGAGATTTCCCAGTGCTATATCCCACTGTTCTCACTCCGTGAAAAACCACAGAATAGAACTTAGTTGCTTAGTGTGAACGCTGAGACGGTTAAGTTGAGCAATCCAAGACCCTTAAAAGAAGGATGTCACAAAAGCTCTACTGTATTGGTCAGTGATGTTGAAAATTATTGTTGATGTTGAAAATTTGCTTAGATACTACAGCAATGGGCTCTACAGAACATACTCCAGAAAAAGAAAGAAACTAAATATTTGCACATGCTGGAAAGAGAGTGAGTCAGCAATTGACTGGGAACATTAATCAAAACATAACAATGAGCAACATTGTGATGGGTCTTGCTTCGAGCATAGAATTCACCAGAACTTTCTCCTAAAATAAAGTTTTAAGGAATGGGCTTAACTGGAAATTCTTTGAAACAAAAGAAGTGCAAAAAGAGGTGGTGTAAAATTATTATTACTTTAAACTGGGGGTATATTCAAAAGGCTGGAAGGAAACAACTCCTCATTCTCTCCCGAGACCTCATTTGGCTGCACGTAGGCGATGGAGAGAGGTTAATTGTCTAAAAAGACTCTTGGGCCATGTAATAACTCCTGCCTGGAAAACCGCTGCTGCCCAGACAAAAGGAAAGAAGGCAGTGAATGGAATCAGGGAAGGACAAGCCAGGAGAAATATTTTTTAAATCATTCCCAGAGTTTAGAGTAGTCAAACAACTCAGTTTTCCCATTTGTCTTAGTTATCCAGATAGTCATTCTGATACCCTGCCACATTACACATGCGAGCTAGTAAAATGAATGCATCCTGTTAGCAAAATAAAGTCATCAGTCATACAGTTGTGTCTCTAAAAACCAGATAAACAGCATTGTTCAAAAATTAGCCAGTGTTAGAAATTATGCAGCCTTCTGTATCAATAGCATTCTGGAAGAAGTCCAGACCTGTCAACACTGGAACATGTAATATGATTCAATAACTATAGCAAAAAAGTATGGGTCCAACCCATCTTTAAGGAAGATGGAAAATTGTTGGTGTTCCCCACACAGAATATAGCATGTTCAGTTTGCATGTGATTTTTTCCTGAAAACATGAATTGTTATTGTGATATCCATTAGCAAATATTTGCTGAAGAGGGAGAACCTTGTTCAAGTTTTTTACTGTGTATTCACTGAAAATTTCTGGACCATGATTTCAAAATAGATATGCCATACCTGAAATACTTGATAAAAGCAGCAGAACCAAATTATGGAATGCTTTTATAGGCTATATAATTATTTAGCTAACAACCAAAGACTTGAATGCCAAATCCCCTATCCAATGGTGTTTCCTGGAAGAGGTCTTTGCATATTCCAGGTAGAGGAAGAAATTGAAGTGTTCAAAGAGATTTCTTAGAATTTTAGAAAGTTGAATAACATCCCTATTCACAGCTGAAATGCAGTAAGCATCACCATCTAGCTTGAATTGTCCTGGCTTGTATTAGAAACCAGACTGACTGCAAGCCAGCTCCAAAATCTGGAAGACCCTGAAGACCCAACTCAGCCCTTGCTTCACTTACTCAAGCTGAACTGCTTTGAGGCTATAATTGTGCACTTCCACAGACTCAAATTTTTGAGTTATATTTGTTTTGGGGGGAGAGTTTATTAATTACAGGGTCTGTGTGCCTGTTTGATAGGCAGTCCTTAGTGTTATTATTTTAATGTTTCAACATACTTGAAAGTATATTCTGTCTCTCCTTCCCAATATACAGGGAAATGATTATGTGATTGAATACTCAACTCATGAAACACATAAAGCACGAAAATGCTAAAGTTCACACAACCAAGAGCAACAAGTATAAATCTTCCTATCTCAAGTATTCTCAGTAGCTTTTCTGAAGTCTTACATGTCTCTCTATAACAAGCCTCTATGGCTAGTACTAAATTTCAAAAGCTTCTTAATGCAAACAGATGACTGCTGTAAGCTGTGGCACTGCACTTGTTCTAAACATTGAAGAGGAACAGTTTTCAGTCAAATTTTAAAAATAAAATACTTCTACAGCAACTAGAGAGAGGTGTCCCAATAAGAAATTGTTCTGCAGGGAAAGGTGAATCGTGGTAGTGCCTGGAACACTTGGCTGGAATTTGTGTATTCATTTAACACAGTGTTGTAAACATGGAAATATAAATGTGAGGGGAAAAAAAGAGAAAAAAAAAATATTGAGAGCTGGAAGTTGTATCATCACATGGAGGCATGCAGACCACCAAACTGCATTACTGATAAGGTTCGTACCTTCAGATCTACAGCAGAGACTTTTATTTCCAGAACAAACAAAATAGTAGGCAACAGTAAAATGCTATTATCCTCCCTGGGGGACAATCAATGGAAAAAGATGAGAGACCAGTATATGCTGCCAGCAGGTTGCACAGCAGAGGACTGTGGACAGTTAGGCTTGACTCATGTCTTTGGCCCCATCCTGTTTATTGCATCCCTGTGCAATCATCTCATTGCTTTTGCTTCCATACTATCAGTTATCCAGCCAAGAGATCACTGAGAAAATTTCCCCCCTTTATTCTGAAAATATGGTGTCATAGTTGCCTTTGCTGATACAGAAGGACTCTTCGGTCCTAAGAAGATCTGCTTGATGAGCCTGTGATGGCACATTTGAAGCTCCATTGCATTCATATTGAGTGTGTAGATGGCATATGTTCAGTTCAGTGCAGATGATATTCTTGAAGAATATGCCTATCACACACCTATGTTGCCATTGAGGATCCATGAACTGTTGCCATGGTGTCAGTTAGGTGAATTGCCCCAGGGGAAATAAAAGAGACATCCTTGAAACAATAACCTCGCTTTTACTGTTCTCAAATCCTTGAAACAAAGCACAAGAATATTTAAACTCTTCTGTTTGTTGGGAAGGTCATCATTGGCAAATTAATGTACTCCTTTGACATTAATTCTCAGGTTTCACCTGAAAATTCAACCATTTCACCTGACAATTTCTCCACAAAGTTAAAGTTGAGGAAAAGACCTACCATGAAAAATTCCATGTCAACCTCTTAAAGAAAGAGGTTGTGTAAGAAACTGAAAATGGGAATATAAAAATTAAAACACTGGGAAATACCGAGTCACCTTAGCTACAATCCCACAAATAAACATGTGGAATCCCACAAATAAACATGTGGAATCCCACATAGAGACATATAGACTCCTAACTATGTAATCAGAAGCTTGCTTGTCCTTATGTCTTTCCTTTCTTTATTCAAAATCTGCTAATTGCCTATTATGCCTAAACTGTGTCTTTTTAGTCAAACTATATACCATGCTTGGGCCGGGTTCTTTCAACAGCTAAAATTTCATGCTCTACATTTGTGAAAAATCATAATCTTCTCCTATAGAGCAGGCAAGTGCTTGTGTAGCTTGTAGATGAACATAGCAACGTCCACAAATTCAAGTCTAAAATGAGCCCACAGATATCAGAGTAAGCTGCCAAGGCATTTGGCGCTATACCTTTTACAACAATGTTGGACCTAGAAGTATTAGTGTTAGTTTATCTGGAAAAATCTGTGTCTTTCTCTTCATTAATTATTTAATTAAAATCCAAGTAAAGTGTTTTATCTGAATTAATATCTGATCAAATGTCAGGGCTGATACCCTGGACTTCTATTCCAAAATTAATTGTGATGAAAGAAACTAGGAAATAAAAAGTTGGAACAGAATTCCTATTTCAAATATTCTTTTAGCATCCTTTGGAAGCTGCAGGTATGTGGTAACGAATAAAGTGAAGACAGATCCATCCTATATTCCTGGAAAGCTTGATCACTATATAACACTTGGATAAATACTTTATTATATTAAGAAGATTTTTGCCCCTTTCACAAATGCTTCTAAATATGAGACATATAAATTTATACCTAAAGAGAGTAATATAAAAGTTTCCAAAAGAATATTAGCTGTATATGTCATACCTTTCTAGAAGATGGTATTATATAGCATTTACTACATAGCAAAAAGGCTAGGAGTGAAATGTAACTGAAAAGCACAAAGTTAAACTCATGCATAAATGCTTGCTGCACAGATGTCCAAGATTGTGGCCAGCCTTTGTGCGAGGCAGAAGGTACGGGCAGTAGGTGCCTTGTATCCATATTAAAGAAAACACAGTCTAACCAAAATTAAAATCTTAGCTTAACTGGAAGGGAAGACAGGGTTAAGAGGGTGAATACAATACTGGAGGTACAATATTTCAAAGCTCTGGGACCCAAATCTTAAAAAAAAAAAAATCACTGATTTTTTTGCATTTCATCTCATTGTCTTTTTGCACATCTTTGCACTTCTGTGTGTCAGGTATGTGGCAACAGTTTGTATTGAGACAGCTGAAACTTCAGTGAAAATGTACTTTTGACTTGCTGGTGAAAATAGAAATGTTTTGAGGCAAGTCTTAGTTGGAGAAGTCATATTTTTCATGAGACCAGGAGAGATACTTGGGGAAAAGATGCATGCTTTTGGTCACACAAGCCTTTCTTCCACCCTGAAGAGCAAGTATCTTCAAGGTTTGGTACAAGTTTAACTTGTTTAAGTAGGTGTCTGGTACCTGTGGAGCCGGAGAGGAATGTTAGCAAAAAAAGGGAATGATGTGGTCCTTAGCCACAACAATACACCTGAATCTCTCAAATTACCCATAGTGGAGAATATACAGCGTGATTGTTCTCCTCTGACACACATACTGGGATTTCTCTGTGTGGACACCAAGGTGCCTCAAGAGGAAAAGCCAGTCCTACAGCTCATTCTGAAATAGAGTTTTAATGTGGATCTGGCATACCTTCAGAACCATCAACTGGGAAACATTCCTGGTCCAGCATACAGAAGTGGGCACTGACACAGCTGGAGACACTTGTGTCTCTCAAATATGGGAGGGTTAACTACAGTAGAATTGAGCAAAAGGCTGGAGCACCTCTTGTATGAAGACAGGCTGAAAGAGTTGGGGTTGTTCAGCCTGGAGAAGAGAAGGCTCCAAGAAGAGCCTTCCAGTACCTGAAGGAGACCTACAAGAAAGCTGGAGAGGGACTTTTTACAAGGGCATGTAGTGATAGAACAAGGCATAATGGCTTTAAACTGAAAGAGGGTAGGTTTAGATTAGATGTAAGGAAGAAATGTTTCACTACAAGGATGGTGAGGCACTGGAATAGGTTGCCCAGAGAAGCTGTGGATGTTCCATGCCTGGAAGTGTTCAAGGCCAGGTTGGATGGTGCTTTGAGCAACCTGGTCTAGTGGAAGGTGACCCTGCCCACAGCAGGGGGGTTTGAACTAGATGATCTTTAAGGTCTCTTCCAACCCAAGCTATTCTGTGATTCTATGATTCTATGGTTATAAAATAAGTATGTCTCTTGAGTTCAAAACTTACATTGTCAGGCAGAGTTTTGAGTTTAAATTCCCAGGCCTGCAATCTTAAGGTATTTTTTAAGTCTCCCTTCCTGTGTCAATCCTCCATTCTTGTTTCATCTCTCCAGTTTTCACCTCGTCTCCCTTCAAATTACAGGGAGGACTGTGGACTGTTCTGTTTCTGGACTTTTGTTTGCTTTGTTAAGAATTTTGTTGTTGCTTTCTGATCAGGCAATTACTGTCTCACTCATACTAATTGCTTCAGCAAAAGGCCAATAATTGCAATAGCATCTCTCCAAGTCCCCTTCCATCTGTGATAACAAGGGGTGCGGTTCCATTAGTCTCTACTAGAAATCTTAGCACATGCCCTGCAGCAAGCCTGGAAATGATTTTTCAGTCTCTTACAATTTGTACTTTAAATGTTATTTAAATGTTGTTGAGGGTTTTTTTTCACCCTGAAGCCAAGAGATGCACACCCTTTTCAGTCAGTAGCATGGGCCTGCCAACTTTAAGAATTACCCAACTTCTGCCTTAGCCCTGTTATGATTTGATTTGATTTGATTTATTTTGTTTTGAAGCATGGATTGTTTTTTTGGGTTTTTTTTTTTTTTTAAAGAGGCTATGTTTGGGTGTTTCTTACTCTTACCAAAACCAGAGCACCCAAAGTAACTCTTTCAAACTTGTAGATGAAAAAGTACAGCACAGGCAGTTTTTGGTGTCAAGCCCCGCCTGTTACTTTAGGTCTAAAAGAGGAGATCACAGCTTGTTACGGTGTAAATCATGTCGGCAACCTGTTGCAAGCAGCTGAGATGCAGACAATGGTTTAAGCCTACGTTACCTTATTGTGTTAGCACTAAGTCATCTAAATCCCCATCTCCAGGAGAAAACCACCAGAGGCTGTGGGATGGTATCCTGGGTCTCCCATCCACACCCCAGTGGCACACCGCCCTCAGCACGCACCCACACTGGGTCACTGCCGTTCCCAGGAGCCAGGGGCAACTTCTGCTTGTGACTCATGCTCAAAGCCTTCTTTCCCCTCAAGTTTCTGTGGTGCATGTGGTTCTTGGCCATGTGAGGATTTCTGATGTACACCTAAGAAGGGTCAGCTGCTTCTGATGCGTTTCATCTCTTCCATCACCTACTGTCCTCTGTAACATCAGAGGAGCACTCAGATCATCTCTGGGGGGTCTACTTTGCACATCTTGACAATTATGGCACAGTTTAATTTCTTACAGTAGGAAAAAAAAAAAAACAAACAATAAAACAAAACAGGAGGACAGGTGTGAACATATAATTCCAGAAAATTCCAGCTAAATTTGCTGTTATAAATAGGCTTTCAGCTGGCACTAGAACATGAATGTGAACGTGAATGTGAACGTGAAATTATTTTGCAGAGTGCAGCTTTAAGGAGAGGTTAATATTGTAATGGCTTTAGTGGGTATAGGGGAAAAATAAGAGATCTGGAAAATAAGAGTGACACAGTTCCAAGTTGTTTGTGCCACCAACTGTTTTATTTTGCCCAGGGAACACTCCAAATATCTCACCCTTGACTAGTAAAAGCAGCTGCTGAAAAAATACTAGCAGAGCTGCAGGGAATAATGACCTAGAGACTTTTAGCACAGTGGAGAATGGATGGCATTCTGGGGGGTGTTTTCTGCTTCATTTTATGGAGTTCATCACTATGGAAATTATGCTTGTTGGTATTGGTAAAGGGTGACAGCTCTGATGAGGGAGTAGTTTGTATTCAGTTATTTATGGTATGCTTTCCAGTGAGAGAACACAGGAAGCTAAAAGGAGAGCAATAAAGCAAGGGAAGACATAAATCCCATGTAAGGAAAAAAGAAAAAGGGCAAATTGTTTCAGTACATAAGGAAAGAGTAAAAAAACAAACCCCAAAGCCCATGTTCTCACCACAACAGATAGCACTTTATGTTGATTATTATCAAAATGGGATATAAACTTTAAAAAAACCCTCCAAACAGCTTTTAGTAATGGCAAAATCAGATTTATCATCTGTAGATATAGCTTGTACTTTGCTTCTCTGTCATCGGCAGTATTAAATTTCCATTTGGATCTTCTGAAAATATAGATGAATGAGATAGAGATCCATGACTTATCTGGTACTGATTCTTTTCAGCCTATTTCAGGCGTTTGTAGATGTGAAACTCAGATAGCCTAAAGCTGTATTCAAGGTTTATGGAGCAGAAATAACCAAAAGGCTAAGAGGACTTTTCTGCATAGTAACCCAGATATTAAAATGGAATGGTTTAGATCATTTGTATGTGGAATGTGCGCACTGCCACAGGCCGATACACATTAACATGGTCAAAAAACACTGACAAAACCTTTTCCTGGTGTTGCAAAGAAGACAGCTTGGGAAATATTGGGAAAGTATTCTTTTCAACAGGCAAAACCAACACGTCGTCTTTGCTGGCATCTTCATTCCTCTGCTAAGCACGACCCCCTCTGTTACCCCTTCACAGAAATTAAATTACACACTCCAGCAGCATTTGGAACCTCAGGCTAGGACTACCACAGACTTCTCAGTATCTCTGTAAATGCACCTTTCTGGCACTCCCACCTTGTAGGTGCTCTGGATTACAATGCCAACATGAAAACTGAAAAATTTTGTAATAGTTCTAAAATGCCAATTTCTGTCTTTTTTAGGTAGCATGACAAATGTACAAATTAGACAATATTATAAATAATTGCATGCATGTCTTTTCCATGCCAGTCTCATAAGCCCTTTTGTCAGTATTCTCTCAGGATTTTTCTCTCCACACATGCCATCTCCTTTGATTCACAAATTCATAAACAGCAGGGCTGAAAGGAACATAATGAAATCATCTGGTGTACTTTGGCCTGAAGTATTATCAAATGCCCCTAAATCATTCTAAATGGATATTTGTCTGACATCCATTGAAGTATTTTATACTATCCAAGCAAAATATTCCACCTCTTCAGTATGATACCATTAGAAAGATTTTCCATGTGTTTAACTTACATTTCCCTTTCTGTACGTCTGTTGCTCTTACATAGAAGAAACATGTAGAAGATGCTATATAATTTTTCTTTTCTACATTTAGAGACTTTTATACTGTTGTCCTGTCTCCTCCTCTCTAAACTGAGTCTTTTTCTCTTCTCTTCTGTAAGGCTCTTAGAGTTCATCTAGTCCACCCCCTGAAAAAGGAAAGCTCCCTTATATTTAAGTAATTTGTGTTTATCTGATCAGTGTTTGCCTGTCCTCTTAACAATACAGATTTCACGAGTGTAGACATAGTTGTATAGTTCTTGGTTTACATCCAGTCTTCCCCCAGTAATTTACCTTCTGACATTTTTAATCGAACGATTTACCAATGCCCAATAAACACTTCCTAAACCTGTAATGGAGTATCTCTGCCCACATGCTTCTCAGTGTGTTTCACGTAAGAAGGTGTGAAGTCCCCTTATGGCCAAATAAGATTGAACATCAGGTGCTAGTCGCTTTTAATGTCATTTATAAACACTTCTAAAGTGAATATAGTATTTTATCCAGGGTCCACTTCTGAAGCAATGCAGACTGTATTTTCCCCTCTCTCACGGAGCTCTGCAACATTACACTGTGGTAATTAAAGCAAAGTGAGCTTTATGTTCAGTGGTAAAAAACCAATTGCAATGCTTTTGAAAACACTCCACAAAGAGTTTTGCTGTAACTTATGATGATGCAAAAAGCACGATAGTGATGTGTGACATATATCGTGCCTTTTTAGGATGATCTATGGAGTTGACGGGTGGCTTTGCAATTCTTCTCACATACACAGCCCTAAAACAGAGACACTCACACAATATTTGATGAATAAACACTGCTTAGTGCCTCCAGTGCCTTTCTGGTAACTGGGGCTAATTAATAAGGTATAATGACATGGACATATACTGTCCTGTGGCAAGCAGTTGTAAGAAAATAAACTAAGCATTGTTAACATTGAGTCATCTACAGTAACAAACCATTAAATAATACAGGCTAGAGAGGGAAAAGACCTATTAAGTCATCCACTCCATCTCCTGCCAAGGCAGGCTTCTTTTCTGCCATATATTATTAAGTACTTTGTCCAGTCTAGTTTTAAATTATTCAAGCAATTTGATTTCCACTATTTCCTTTGGGAGACTACTCTACAATTCAATTCAGAGGTATGTTTATTTATTCCTTACTCTTTAAATAAAATTTTCTTTTCTTACCTTCACTACTTTAAAAACTACTTTCCAATTTTTATTTTTTTTTAATTACTCTTGGAGCTGGGATGTAAAATGGGAGATGGAGAGGACTTTGGATGAAACAAAGACATGAAGTTTTTCTGGGAAAGCAAATAAAGGGAATGTGTTTACTTTGGGTGGTTTCTTGTTGTTGTTTTTTTGCTTTTTTGTTTTTTTAAATCTCACACCATATCTTTATACACCTCACAAACCAGAGCCAAATATAATTGCAGCCTTTACACACCATTGAACAACGTCTCCTCTTCCTACCAGTAACCATCCGGTGACAGTAACCATCCCAAGCGGTGGTGGAGGAGATGGCTTGGGGGCCATGCCCCGGAGGAGGCAAGGAGGCAGGGAAGGATGGCCGCCCAGCTCCTTGCCAGGACAGCACGCTTCCTACAGAGCTGCCCAAGCGGTGGTGCGGGCTGGACTCAAACACGGCAGGGGTTTCTAAACCTCTGGGCTGCTCAGAAATGTAAGGTCAGCTCAGGCAAGTCCTGCGTACTCCATAACCTCGCTGGGTCCCCCGCACGTCGCTGGGAGGGCTGTCACAAGGGGAACGACCAAGCGCTAAATGTGCAGGACAGTAGAAAACACAGGTAAATTATTACAATGAATAATTAAAAGGCATGTGCATGGCATAAAAGGATAAATAGTAAAGAAAGAAATCTTTAATCCCAGTTGTTCAGCTGTGCCTTGTCAAGTGTTTCAGCAAGCTCGTCCCCAGCCCTACACTCTGGTACACTTTACAAGAAGTTTTCAGGTAATGGTAGTTTAAAAATTAACTGGTGCGCCCTGTGCTGTACGCTTATGAGCCAGGGCCCTTTGAAGTGGGTAGAAAAATCCCCACCAACTTCAAAGGGCTTTGAAGCAGGCCCTGAGCACAAGGAGACGGTAGTTAATTTTACACTCGGACACAAAGACGCCCTGCAAGCGAGAGGCGTGGTGGCCGGGACAGCAAAGGGCCTCACCCCTGCCGCCCCGACAGTGGGAATGGCTGCCGGGGAGCTGGTGGGGGGCAGAGCCAGAGTGTGGCCGCCTGGCGCAAAATGGCAGCCAGCCAGCACGGCATCCATGCTGCAGGAAGGGCAGATTATTTATTCTGTGTCCTTCAGCATTGTCTCAATCTAGCAAGCGCCTACCTCTTGTTAGCTAGATTAAGGCAATGCTGAAGGACAGCAATAAAAGCTGAGAGAAAGGAGGAGGAAGGGGGATGTATGTTATTTATGAAGTCTGTCTTCCGGAGCAACCGCTACACGTACTGAAGCCCTGCTTCCCAGGAAGTGTCTGGACATTGCCTGGTGATGGGAAATATAGAATAAAATCTTTGATTCCCTTTTGCTTCCATGTGAGGCTTTTGCTTTTGCTTTTATTAAACTGCCTTTATCTTGTCCCACAAGGGTTTTTTTCCATCTCATTTTCTCCCCCCACCCCGTCCTGCTGAGGAGGAGAGTGATAGAGCGGCTTGGTGGCACCCAGCATCCAGGCAAGGTCGATCCACCACACTTGTTCAGTCTTGGGAAGAGCAGCAACTGTGAAGTAATCCCCTGGGAAAGCACCTTCCCTTGGTGATGGGAATGGAGAGGAAGGTACACATATAACGGGGCAGCTGAAAATACTGTGAATGCTAAGAAACACCCTAAAAGGTAAAACAGCCAGGGTCTTGGAGTAAAGAGGACACAGTGTGGCAGCAGACTGCTGCTTTTTCCTACAGCCTCAAAAGAAAATGAAGGTCCCCTTTGAGCAATCATACAGCAGACTCCAGGGTTAGGTGGCAGCCAACAGCAGCAGCTCCTTTATTTAGGTCTCCTTTTCCTATCTTCTGATGGAGAAGAGGGGACGAGTCTGTGCTTGGTGGAACAAAAGTAAAAAATCTTGCTCCTGAGTATCTAGAGGGCACTGCAGAGGATGAAGGCAGTTTCCCTGTCAGCGCCAAGGGGGAGGCACAGCTAGCCATCCCCTAACATGGCCACCAGCCCATCCTGCCCTGCCGTGAGCCCAGGGCCTGCCTCACTCAGCAGCTCCTGCTGGGGACAAGCCAGGAGGTGGCCTCTCGATTGCTGAGATACGCCAACCTCCACCCCATGCCTCTCAGGGAGTGGGGCAGCAAGGGTTCCTTCCACACTGGACTGATTGGGCCTCCCTCCCCATGTTGCTGCATCTTGGCCCCAGCCCCATGTCCTTGGGGCAGCCTCACTCCGGCTTGGTGGCACCACTGAGACACACAACGCCAGCTCCGAGGCGCTGGTAAGGGATAAACCAAGGCCATCACCGTACGGACATCAGATTTGGACTCCATCTTCTGAGAGGATTCCTTGTGAACTCGTTCTGGTTCCCCTTGCATGACAATATGGCTACCTCAGACTCTGGGCACACCCAACTTGAGACTGAAGGCTATTTGCAAGCCATTTTCCTTCGTTATTAATTGCTTTCAGTGTTTTAAGAAGGTCATTTGAATTGTATTGTGCTACTTAGAATAGTTTTAGAAGAAAAAAAATGTAAAAAATAACAGCATATTAAAAATAGTAATTCATATTATAAAATATAAAAACACATGAAGTATTTTGCCAGATACCTTCAAAATATTGGTATGTGTTACAAGTTTCCAGTTTGTAAGAAACCACAGATGCTTCCAAGGAACTCATTAATTTTTCCAATTTTCATGAATGTCCTTGAGCACATTAATCAAAATGGTGGGGTTTATTCAAACAATATGTTCTTCTTTTAACTGTATGAGTTCTATTTAGCATTATCCATCTGGATCTATGCAATCCAGTGTGAGATTCCACAAGGACAGCAACCATTTCTGGCATGCCACAGGAACAGCTGCATTTAAGCAATCCAGTTTGGGATTCAGGCAAGTAAAATTCTCCTGAATTTTAGTAGGCTTTGCCTACTTCAGCACCTGAGTTGAACACTAATAAGCATTTCAGGCTGTTTTAACTACAGTCATTACTTGCTTCCTTGGCAACACTATTTTAACTCTATTTGTGTGAAAAACACACAGAATAGTATGAACTCGTGGAAAAAATTATTTGGTAAACTAAGAATGGGACTGGAAATAAGAACCACATTGGAATCCCACACATGGCATACAAAAATTTCCATTATTAACAAATACATTCAAAGTAGTCCCTTAGAAATAGTTTAAGACTAGCTGACCCTGTCCTGGGAAAGGAGGATGGACCACAGCAGTGCTTTCTAGCCTTGGTCTCTCTATGGGGTACACAAGCTGATGGCAGAACAGTGTTCAAGTGAGGAAGAGTTCAGCGGTTGGTGGGTGTTAGCAAAAGGAGTAAAATACTTTGTGAAACCTGTTTTTTTTTTACGGGATCATTAAACGTCTCTGCTCAAATGTGTTTTGTTCTATTCAAATATGTTTAGCCATTTCAATACAAGACTTACATGAAATATATTCCTGGATTGGTTAGTGACTCTATATTGCTGACAGGCTATCCTGTTGTTTTCTGTTTAAAATATGTAAAATAAGCACCCCTTAGATGATATAAAAGACGTTTTCAGCTACCACTTGGGAAAAAAGCTCATATTTGAGCTACTATATTTAAAAAGAATATATACTTCCCAAACAGTAAAGATGTTCATGACTTTGTCTCTTATAGTTGGATGAATATTTACAGTTGTTGTCATTAAAGACTTAGCTCACAGTGCCATCCTTATGACTCTGTGTGGCACTTTTATAGCAGCTTCAGTTATCTCCTGTGCCATACAAACATGGGAAGTAGTCACTTATTTTTGATGGTGGTCTGTACTTAAGCTAGGTTACCCGTTGGAAGAAAAGTGTTTTAATTGTTGTCATTCATTATTGTAATATTAGGACTATGAAAACTGAAAATACAGTTTGTTTTGAATTTGATGTCTAATTCTTCAGTCTAAGAATTTTCTTAGACTCCTTCTTATGGATACACTGGTCTGGTCAGATAGACCAACATGCAGACTTCAGCCAGCTCCTGTGTAAGATGGAGGCCACTTGCACTCGCCTTGACTTCTTTGTTGGGAACAAAAAGTGAGGAAAACAACTGTTCACCCTTGACTGGAGTCTGCTGTGGTGTTGAGTTACACCTTGCTCCTGGCACAGACAGTGCTTTTTTGTGGAGTAACATTTAATATAAACGTTATAAAATCCAGCTCTGAGATTGAGCAAGGTGAAGGTGTATAGATGAGTTGGCCCATTACTTCATGGTGTCACTGCACGTCACTACATACTCTTTGGGACTGAAGGGTAATGTCTACGCTGTGCCATCCAGTATGGAGCAAAAACCTTTAAACTAGCTCCCAGTAGTTCTAATATAGCCATGTGGCATCACATGCTCCATAAAGCTCTGTAGCTTGCAACACTGCCCCTGAGCTAAATTAGCCCTACTTCTTAGCACAGCCGATTAACCTAAGCAGAGTCCACACTGACACAATACTGACTTTGGTCCTAAAGCCGACCGGGTTGCTGCTAGCCTAAGGAAGTCCAACGGCCATGCTCCATCATATAGTTCATATGGACCTGTATACGGATGTTTTCAAATGTTGTGAATATTTCAATCCAGTGACTCAGCCGGCGCGTTGGGAGATGGAGTTGGGAGGCTCCCATCAGGCCAGGGGCAGCCATAGGCTGGGATACCAGAGGAAGGCAAATATTTGCAAGGCTATATCCAGTCACAAAAGAAATAATGTTTTTTCTGCAAATGGATTTCTTTTCACTTGTTCAAATGTCTTTGCGGAGAGTAAAACAACTAACATGCGCGTATTGACCAATCCCTCTCTCTCTTCCACCATTGTACTGATACCAAGGGACTTTTTATCAGGATTATGGGACAATGGGAACTGCTATCTGAGCAGGAGTGCCTAGCCACCAGCTGGGAACTGAGTGCCACCTTCAGACTAACACATTTTGTTTCCCTTCCATTAGCCCTCCCTTGCGGGGCAGCTGTCCCAGAGTATCCAGAAGAAATGATCTTGGCAAGACAAACCCAGGCCAGTGGCTTCCTCGTGTACTCCAAGGCCAACCTCATCTGCTAAGTTACACGCATGTAAGAAGACAGTTAAAGAAACTATACATACTTTACCCCTGGAAGAGAGATGCAAATATTTCTAAATAGAAAACATGACCTGGTAGATTCCACTAAAGAAAGAGGATTTCAGTAACAGGAAAGTTTCCAATTAAATATAATTCCAGCCTCTTTTGTTTATTAAACAGCATGTTCAGTGATTTTACAGGGATGATTTATGCTCTAAAATATCTTGCTCTCCTTTAGCCTCCATTGTAGTTACATTTGAGACATCAGATATTGCTATAGCAACAGTTTGCTTTCAGAAAAACAAAATTTGTCAGGGAATATTTTGCTTCCCTACAGAATTAAGGAGTTGGTAAAGACTAAAACAGAAACGTCTGAAATCACAGGTTAGGGAATATAGAAGGATGATGTACTACAAACTTCTTATTCCAGAGTGTTGCCAACTTTCACAATTATTTAATATCTGAAAGCCCCAACACTTGACATCCTTCTATTTGAATTGTTTTTATTTTAAAATAAAATCAGAAAGCAGTTAGAAGAGAAGGTAAACAGATGATCTTTTGTAATGGAATTTGCTGCTTACAGGGAAATATTTGCCCAGTTAAACTACCTGAAGAAGAAGCTTGGAAGTACTAGTATGCAACGATGACTACTAAATAAAGGATAGATGTAATGTAAATGTGTTTGAGAAACTGAGGGGCTTACTGAAGTTGATAGATGATATGAGAGAAAGTGTAATAATGAATGCCAGTGGTTTATATAAGAACAGACAACTTGAAACATAATTCATGCATATAAAATATTTTATATATTACTTACGGAAGGCTAGTGGGTGTCATGTGCATAAAATGCATGCCAGAGTTGAATACCTCAACCTCATGCACCTTTCTCCCCCAACAAATAAACACACTGTCTCTGTATCCCATAGTTACAGATTTTCTTTTTTTCAATTACAGATGTCTTTAAACCGAGCACAGTATTAGTGTTAGAAAACTGGAGTTTATGGAAACACTTTTCAGGGCATTGATAAACATAGACTAAAGCACATTTTGAAGCTTGACTATATGACACCTGGTAATCAGTGTTAAAAAGCCAGCAATGAAAAAAAACCTTTCCTGAGAAAATGTAGGCTGTGAATGCCGGAGCTACTGCTGAGGATGAGACACAATAGCACGTAACGCAGCGCATTAGCAGAACAAGAAGCTAGCACAGTATCTTCACAGGCCCCTGTCAGACAGAGAAGGAACAGTCAGTGCCAGCTGGAATCCCATTTGAAAGCACCACGCTGGTGATGACTCATTGCCACAGTATTGAAACACCCACAACCGTGCTGTAGGAAAAAAGCATAGCTAAGAAACGGTCAATTCGATGCGTACGTGTATATTTATATCCATATATCTGTATGTTGGGTTTCATATGAGCAGTGACATTGTGAGCAGCTTCTGGTACGTTAAAAAAGGGAGGAATCGCGTAAAGGAGCTCAGGACTGTGAAATGACAGAGTGACGCCCAGAAAGCATATGCTGTCACCTTTAGCAAACTAGTTCAACTGAGAACTGAAAGTCAAAATGGTGTATGGCCCTGACAGGGCATACTTCACATAACTTGTCTAATGTGCCATACAGCACCGATTTTCTATCAGGTTTATGTTCGATTTACAATCCAGGCATTTGTAATTGATAAAGTAACCTCTGTATCCACAGTTTACAGAGACAGTCCTGTGTATTGTTTGGGGGAAAAGGGAGCAAAGCTTGAGTTATTTGATGGAGTCTTTATAATAGAGCACAATCAGAGGCTGACATCTTACTTCCTAGGACTGCCTGGTGTTTAGAAGACAGATAAAACAAAACAAACCCCCTCTGATGGAAAGATGGTTGCAAACAGCAGCTGTACCATGACAAGCAGCCATGCTACTACAAGCTACGGAGTCGTAGGCAACTTCTTCATGTCCCAAAAGTGCAGGAGATAACAGGGGGAACAACCACTGCGGGCTGAGCTGGCAGGTGGTACAATCAGATGAACAGACTTACCAACAACAGGAACATCTTTGGGAAGACCTGCTGATCAGACAACAGTTCTGAATTGCACTGGTTGAAACAGAGATTAATTGAATGTAAATTGCACATCTGAACTCAATTTTGCTTACATAAACATTGCTAATTAGTATTGGCTTGGAACAGGAAGAAGTGGGTAACTGTGCTTTCTTAGGAGGCAGCTGTTGTGTTAAACAGGGCTGCTAACAGAGTAGTCATCAGTTCCCGCTCAGATACTGAGTGAAGCAAACCTCTGCCAGGTAGAGCTATGTGTAAACAGCACACTGGAGAGGGTCCTTGCATTCTGCTTTCCAGGAAAACATAGACAGGATGCCACCTACCCCCACGTCTACCGAGAAACTGAATCGGTCAATAAAACCCAGTATTTTTAATACTCGTTAAGTTTCGGGCATTAGAGTGTTTTATGCAGAATCTAAACAGATACACACAACCCTATACACCCTTCTGATTTCTCAGAATACCCCTGGAAATTGATACCGAGCTTGTTTCTTGCAGACTACGCTAGACTGTCAGAGGAATCATCTTTTAGATACCTTCAGTATTACAGCAGGGAGTTGCCTTGGGAACTTAAGTTCAAAAGCAGAGAAAAAAGATTCCTAAATGTTACTTAAGACCTGTAGGAAATGTTAGCAGAGTTTTAGCTGACTTCACTACATATTTAACACTAACTTATTTGTCCCTTAACTGCACTAAATCTTTTAATAGCACTTTTTCAGGATTAGAGCAGTCCAGGAAAATTCCAGACTTCACTTTGACTAAGAAAGCCAAGAAGAAAAACAATCTGTAAAGCAGAAGTATGTTAGTAGGCAAAACCTGAAGTGTTCAGATGCTAGGGAAGGTTGGACTGATTTTCTCAGAGAACAGAGCAAAGGACAGCTATACACAGGTGCCTCTGGCGAGCTGTTGGCTGAGGATTATACTGGCTATTTCCAGTTTTTAGGTTTACCTACTTTTTTCATTTGGGCACCGTCCAAGAATACTGCAAAGACCATACAGCTTTTCTAGAGCACTTGCAAGAAGAGAAGGATACAGAACAAGAACACAGTTGACTCGTTCTAGTTATGAATGATGTTAGGTAGTTTAGACCCATGTTTTTTGCTGACTTTTTAACCTTTTCATAGGGTAGAGGGAGAGACCTACTACCTCATCACTCAAGAATAATATGATTTACTCAGAATTGTACTTAAGAATCAAACCTTTTCTTTCTAGTCCCCACAAGAGTTGTCCCCTTGCACAGTTGATTTTACATGAAAAATGATCCATGGAAGTCGTTGCTCTTGTAATGACCCAAGTAGATACCTTTACAAAAGTAAGTGTATTTATTGTTTACCAGCATGAAAGTAACACCTCCAATCAACTAGATCATATTTTGTCTTCTTGAGTCTGCAGATGTCTTGAAAAAATTCCTCGGAAAAATGTACCTATACTACTATGATGATCACACAAGAAATAGTCAATGGAAGCTTTTTTCTGTGTTATTATCTCAGGGTCTCAAAATTTACCACAGCATTTCCATTACTTCAGTTTTCAACATTGGTGCAAGAATCAGACAGGCAATTGAAATTAAATGGCTACAAAAACATTCGGGCATCTCTATTTACTTTTGTATTATTTTCTTTCCCTCATGTCATGCATTTAAAAATGTGTGTGTAACAAATAGATATTGACACGTGCATGTGTTTTGAGAATTTATATGGAAATCTTGGAGAATTTAGTGTCTTTGAGAAAGACTTTGGGTACAGTTTACCCCCAGTAGGCATAGGCATTCTGAACAATCCTGGATTTAGTTGCATTTGTAAAGTGGTTAGTGGCTTTGTTTTGGATTACATGCATGCTGAGGTTTGCTGACATGACAATTTAGCCTCTAACTTCAAAATCAAGTCCAGAAAAAATAGATCATTTTAAGCCCCATGCTCCAGCCTGTCAAAAAGCCTCCAAACCGCTACCAACTGTCTTTCCTTGTAAGGCCAGGGGAAAGCCTTACGTAATCCGGGTGATGCTGCAGTTTTATCTTTTTGGCAAGAGTATTCGTAGCTTTCAGAACAAAATGCATATGTTTGGAAGGAGAGCTGTCAGCACCTCTTCCCATTAATTATCTTGTTGCAGCAATTAGGACAGGAGGATGCAGAAGGGCATTTTGTCTGATAGTTTGGTAGGAACTCAGACAAGATTTTTAACATAATGGTCCTCTCTGACCTAGAATCTATGCACCCCTGGACCTTCCCTGGACTCTGTTTCCCACACAGAGATAACCCAAGTTTTTGCTTTTTTCTTTTTCTGTCTGCTGCTGCTCAAAGAGCGGGTTTTCCTTCTTTTCTTTTCAAAATGCAGGATTTCCATAGTACCAGTCTAATTGATGTGATTTGTTTTCATTTGCAATGACAGTCCCAGAGACTTAACATTCCTGGTTTAATTTCAAACCCACAACATTAAATCAGCTTTGATATTAGGCAGGGAGAGTCTGCCCAGCCAACTGTAAATACATGTAAAACACTTACACTTATTCCATTACAGCACACATTGGTTATTACATTAAATCCTTAATAAAGTTACATTAAAAGGCATGAAAAAGTGAGACAGAAACTTCCCACAGAAGGGAAATATTGAGTAAGTATTTCTGCTGTGTCTTTAATTCCTTTTGTCTAGACATCACAACAGCCATTAGGCTTATCCTGCCAATATTAATAAAGTCTCTTGAGTTTACATGGTAAATTAACAAATATAGCAATAAAAGTAATGGGATGAGAATTACCTAACTATAATAATAATACAGCATATATTAATGAAATATACAGGCACACACATGCATACAATTACGTGTACTTCCAGGCACGTATATGCATATGTATAATTTCTAAGCCAAAATCTCCAACTCGTATCATACCAGAGCAAGCCTCTTTCTTTCCATGTAGATTTGTGCATGCGCAGTTCTTCGTGGCAGATGGATCTGATGGTTAGGCCATTATAAAGTCCGTATATGAGAATAACAACATGTACGTGCAGTGCCAGATCTATGCATATGCATAAATGCGCCTGCACACGCTGCCACCGCCACCCTCCTCTGAAGTGAGTGAGCCCAGGCACCCTGTAACTCGCAGTGGGTACCTGCGTGGTGGTACCTTGTGTTCGTATTTTTGCATGTTGTCTGATCTCTGGCTGTGCTCATATGGCCTGCTCATCCCAGATGCCCTCCTTGCAGGTGGTGCTGAGCTTACTCAGAAAGAACCCTCTGCCGTCTTCTCTGTGGGGCGGCAATGATGTGGCAGGATACTCAGGTGAGCTCCTGAGTGTTTTGTGAGCACAGGATGCTGGCAGCTCTGGTGGGGTTACCCAGAGACCCCTCCACAGTTGTTCCTGCAAGCAGCCAGCAACCAATAAGTCTCTGAATCCTCCAGTGGGTGGGTGCAATAAGGGAATTGAACCATTTTAGACTGAACTTCTTCCAGTTACAAGGAGGGTAGAGGCACTCTCTTCACAAGGAGCCGCATGGAGAAGACAAGGTGGGTACAAGTTGTACCAGCACAGGTTTCATCCTGAATTAAGAAAGACATTTTTTACAGTGCAAATAATCAATCACTGGAACAACATGCTCAGGGACATGGTGGAGTCCCCATCACCGGAGGTTTTCAAGATGCAATTGGACAGTGTGTTAGATAATCTCATCTAGGCTCCCTTTCCCACAAAAATTTGGCCCAGATGATCTTTCGAGGTCCCCTCCAGCCTGGGCTGTGCTGTGGTTCTGTAATTCAGTTGAAAATCTGTGTGGGTTCTCCTGATACTTCCAGGAGGTCCATGAGTTCCATAGCTAGAAATAGTTTTTCACAATCAACTTTAACTCTTCTAAAGCAAAATGTATTGAGAGAAGATGAGAAACTCAGTTCTTTCACAGCTGTGCAATGGACAAAACTGTAATCACAGTCACTATAGACGGTGGAGGGATTGAACAAAAAAGGCCAAACTCGCCTGTAAAGAACCCCTTGGTCCTTTATTGATCAAACTGAACAAACTAATCTGAGGGAAGAGAACACAATAATTTCCTTGGCACAATAATCTCCTGATGTGCACATCTCCTTCTTGCTATACAAACCCTAAGTAACCTCCTTTTCCCCCAAGCTCCATCTCCTTCAGCACAGAGCAGATAACAACTTGGCATCCTCGCAGTAAACTGACCCACAGTTTACACCCATCTCATTGTCACTGGATTGCATCTGCAGAGCTAAACATTGTCAAGCTCAAAACTGAATAAGGGACCTGTAAAACGTTTTTTCTTTTTAAAATGAGAACTCTCTGTTTTTTCATAGACTGTATCCCACACTATGCCTTTCTTGAAACTGTTAATAAGTTAGAAAATGAACGTAATAACGAAGATAGTTATGACCTTTATTTTTTGTGAGTGTTCAGGGAGTGTGTACCTCTTTCTTAAAACAATGTCATGTTATATTTATCGTACCTTATTTTCTGAAGACCCCTGTGGAACGTTACAGTTGATATCAGGTTATAAAGGTTTTGTACTGATTTCAGCACCAGATGAATGTTATCCACACCAACAAGCTTAGATTCTGTCTTCACGTACCCCTCCAAAAGACAGTGGCGTTTCACCAAGTTTAACTGTGGTTCAATTTGTTATTAGGGACATAACCTCCAGATTTGCTTGAAATAACAGCTATAGATTACAGTCTCCTATAGCTGCAGAAATGTACAAGACGTGTGAAACAGTTTCTCAGGAGGAGACATAGATGGCCTTAGGACGATGTTTACTGGAATGGTTGACCCTCCTTTTAAAAGAAAACAAAACAAGAAAGTTTTAAAGTTTTAAGCGTGGATGCTGTCATTAAACTGCTCTGACCGGTCCCGAAAGAGTTCATGATTATTTTTTTTTTTTTTTCTGTTTGTTGGTCGCTGTCACCACGGCAACTAACTGGTTCTACATGAAGTTATGGTGCAAGCCAGCAAGGCTGTAATGGAATACATTCCTTAGCGTGAAGTCAACGCCTGCGCTGAAGAGGAAGCACACTGTTTTGGAAATAAACTCTAAAATGGTGTGTTCTGCTCAGAGACTGGAAGTAAGAATTTCTTCCTTCTCCATGTATTTTTATTATAAGTACTTTAGTTATGCTTTTTTTTGTGGTGGATCGGGAGTCCTGCTCTTCCAGTGTGACTGCAGCAATGGAACAGAGGGAGCTGAAGCTGAGGTTGCTTTGTGCCCTGCAGAACAGAGAGATCTCTATCGGTCACAGCGTAGGCTGGCAATTATTTCCTCTTAAGTGTAGCCTTTGGTGCAGTGGTTTTCACACTGTGTCCCACAGAACCCTGGGGATTTGTTGACTGCTTTGGAAAGGTCTTCAAAAATGGGACTATAAAACCGAAGACAACTGGTATTATAATTTAAATTCACTATCCGGGGATCTGTATTTCCCTTGGAAAACTATGAAAGGTTAACAACTCCAAAAAAGTTGAAGTTCACTGATATGCACAATGGAATAATACCTGCTATGTAAAGTGAATCTCATTCTGCCTTCATAAAACCAGCACCAGCCTGGATTGTGCTGGGAATTACGCTCATGCAGATGTAGAAGGCCAAAACTTTTCCCTGGCAAAACTGCTCTGGCTCACGTTGTATGAAAAACTTTAGGCACTGATTAGTAAAGGATCAAGTATATTTTGTTGTGTGACTTTGGGGGGAGAGTTATGGTGGCTCAGTTTTAAGTCATTATAATGGCAAATTTGAGGAAAAGTAAAATCAAATTGTATGCCAAACAGCAATTCACAGTAACGATTAAAATTAAGTGAATTATTAATACAGTGCATTTAATAAGATGCATTTGAGGTTACCAGTCTCTGGAAGCAGTTGCTTAAATTTTACATTTCTGTTTCAGAGCAACATTGCATTGCCCAAGTTCATAAATTAGCAACCAGATGAAGCCTTAGGGTAGATTATTTTTGCACCAGTGTAATTCTCTGTGCAGTCAGAGCTACTTTGGACATTTTGTTCTAAGAACAGAATGAGAGCTCACTTTGCCTCACAGATATTATGTCATCTGCTTTAAAAAAATAAATTTACAACTCCGACCACAGGCTGGTAACCTCAAATGTTATGTCACATTTGTCTTCATAAATGCAACACATTAATAATCAGAATTTTAATAATGATTTCGTCTTTGAATTGCTGTTTGGAACATGATTTAATGTTACTTTCCCTCAAATTTTCCTTGAAGACATTTATTATAAATGTCTTAACATTGAGCCATAATTTCCTCAAAATAAAACCAGATGACAAAATACGTTTGCTCTCTTAACAGTCAAACTTAGGGAAGGCTTAATGAAAGGCTTATGTGAGATATCAGAGATAGAAATAAATCGGTCAGTAAATATATTATTTCTGTTCTCAGTTTAGAGTAACTGATTGATCTAATTTTATGACCCGCCAAAATTGTATTTTCACATAAGCCTCCATAAACCTTGACAGCTGTGAAGCTTATTTTTATCCTACCACTAACAGGCAAATTGCAACCACAGTAATCTCATAAATATTTTCAAGCGGACTCGCAGGGGCCACCCTAACAAACTGTGATTCATTGACACTCTCGGGTAGAACACTTCCTCAGAAAATTAAATGAAATAATGACTGTCTTCTCTGTTGCAACATACGGAGACAATACATAAGGGTAAAGAGAACTGATCTCTAGCGCTTTGGTAACTATTAATAATGGTACTGAAATCTGCAAGAATGTCCACAGGAATAGCAGGGTTTGGCCAATAAAATCTTGTAGATTTGTAGATTGCAAAGTCATTACACCACCAGCTGATTTCCTGCGTATTGTCATCCATGGAATGGCATCCAGTGACTCGTATATTGAGTCTAATAAGTTGTGCTCAGCTCTGGAAAGCAATTCAGGCGATTTCAGTTTGAGGATGGAGAACCCTGTGCTTCTCTTGGTAATTTATTTGGGTGTCATTATCATCACTATTAAAAACTATTAAAAACATGTGCTTTTTTTCTAGTAGCTCAAATTTTCTGGTCACTGGTTCTTGTTATGTTTTTCTCTACTAGATTGACCATGGTAAAAGCATCAAGGGTGATCTTTTATGTATGAAATGCTTATTTGGTGTACATAAACAGGTTGTGCTCTTTAAATTTATCACTGTAAAGCATTATAACCATTCTGAGTTACTTGTTTTTCATTTTCCACTCCTTCTGCACAGAGGTCTCAGAACAGTTCACAGTATTCCAGTATCAGCACTATCAACAAAGATAAAATAATTTTCCTGATTCTTCACGCTAGTTCCCATTTTATACAAGTATGGATTATTTTAAGTATTTCTTAATACTGATCTGTATTTCCACAGTCGTGAATGAAACATTTCCCAAGCCTTTGAGGTTACTGCCCCAAAGTGCAAAATTTGCAGGAGCAACAATTTTGCTCCTCACAATGTCAGGAAAAAAAAAGAAAGTGCCCTACATTTCCCGGACGCTTGGGTACAGGCAGCAGAGCTGCTACTCAGCCAGATGCTTCCCAGCCTCTTCTGGCACATGGGATGCTTCTGCCCAAAGTGGAGGTATTTGCACTGAGGTTTCTCCCGGCCCGGTCCAATGGTTTCTTGAGGTCCCCCTGGACCCTCTGGAAACTTGTGCCAGATGCTCCCCAAAGCTTAGTGTCAACTGTAAATTTCCTGAGAATGGTCACTGATGAAAACATTGAACAATATGGGCCCTCGTACCCGACCTCCTAAGCTCTGCTTGCCAGCAGTGTACATCCACCAGCCAAACACTGAACTGTTGGCTGTTGCTGTGAACCTGACAGTCTCGCCAGTTTTGAATCCACCTAATAGTCTACGTGTTCAGTCCCATGCTTCCTCAGCTTCCAGATCCTCCATCACTGTTTTCTCTCCCATCCATCAATGGGCACGGTTTCCTCAGCTTCCAGAGGGGAGTGCTGAGGGAGATGGTGTCAAATTCTTGTTCCAAGTCGTGCAACAAACGGATTTGAGCCACGGTCTGCATCCCTCAGACTAATGTTTTAGTCATTCTACGGTAAAGTTTGAGGGTAGTACCATCACCATAACATTAACAGTACTTCTGAATCGTTACTTTAATTTTCCAGATTTCTTTGCTTTTAGGAAGTGGTTGAAAGGTCTGGACTCAACGTCTTTGACGAGCTACCAAATATTAGATATTCACAGTTCTGCTCAAAGTAACCTGAGGTGATGTTGAAGTCCATTCTGTACCAGTTTCTCAATTTTCTGTTAGAAAAGGCAGGATGTTCCCTGTTCAAAAGGATAATTTTGGCTCTTCTGTGCATTAGCTATGTCCTGAAAGGGAACACTAAATCATAACTAGATGTGAGCTTTCCAGCTGTACATAACATTATTTTTTTTTTTTTTTTCAGAAAAGAAGGCCAAAGGTCAGGGGTTCCATAAAGAATGCTATCTTGTGCCAATTCACATATAGAGGAGAAACAGGACTTCTTGTAGGTTTTGATGAAATTCATCCTGTTGCAAATTAGACCATATGGCACATGAAAGCTCCCTCCAATCCAATTTGTAAATTACACAATGAAAGGGACTGAACCAATTTAGGATTTCCTTTCATCCTGCCCTCACTCCTTCCCCGCAACTGTGCAGTCACTAGACATATGCTTGATTTTACTAAAATGAGGAGACCCATAATGGGGTCTGCTTTCCTGGATGTAAAGTTAAGCCTCTGCAAAAGTATTTCCAGGATTTGGGCTAATTTGGCTGACAAGCTAGAGAACTTCACTCTGATCTCCGTTATACTTATTATCTACCAGAGGCTGGAAACGTAAAGATTTTTAGAAACAGTGTAATCTTCAGTTTAAAAAATGCTGGTAGTATAGCTCTGTCAGATTGGAAAGCTATGAATCAGACATACCCTTATGTCTTGCTTATCGGCCCTCCATGACCGGAATGACTTTATTTCACAAAGTACCAGCCTAAGGAACCAGGTCCAGATTCCAAAAGAGAGAGTTACTAAAATAACAGTGATCCAATGTATTTATTTCAGAGAGGGAAACCTGCATGTTGTAAAATGTACTTCAAGAATCTCTCTTCTGCAATGTGCAAAATAAAAGTAACAGTTCTGAGGTAAATGTAGACTCTTGCCCTGGACTACATGGAGAAGAGACTGTTTCAAAAGCAATGTACATAAGTCCAAGGAACAAAGGTTACCTTAGCTCAGCCTTCCCATAGTTCTATTTTCCATTATTGGCTGAATGTGGAGGATAGTTGTAGTAATATCTTTAATAATAATAAAGAATGAACAAGATTTCTGTATGTCTAGCAACTAAGCCAAACTCCTGTGCCAATTTCAGCCTCTGTAGCATTTGGCAGGGTCAGAGCATGAAGAGAAGGTAAAATTCCCCTTCTTTTTTAGTGCTTTAAAAAAATCCACTAAAGGTATCTGTGTTATTCCAGCACTGGCAACACCAAAGGAAAAAAAATCTCTGAAATCCATTGGGAGTGCAGTTAAAAAATTATTGTGGGTTTTGCTTGTTTAAAAGGAGCCATGAAAAGGAAATGAAAATGCTATTTCAGAAACTGTTAGAGGAGGCAAAAGGTGGGTATCACCATATTCCTGGATTCTTTTTGTGCTTCTGTTTCTCCTTAAACAACAAAAAAAAAATAATGACAGCAAAAACTGTAATATCCTCCGACAATTTAATGAGTACAAATGCACCAGTGAAACCCACCTACTAACCCTTCTTTGCTCTGAACTTGCGTCTAATCCTAGTTGCACAGTCAGTATGCTTGAAGTTGTGACACTGAGGCGAAGATACTTGTTTTCACTGTTGAGAGGGTCCCTTTAACGTTTTCTGGTTTATTCTACTGAGTGCAAACTAATGTTTAACTCCTGCCTTTCTTTTCTATTGTGATCATGTTGCATGTGATTCTTCCCACCTACATATGGCCGTTCCATATTAAGTGCGTATTCTAAGCCAGTCTCTTCCAGAGGGCCATTTATTTTACTGGTTATATTTTAGGGTAAAGTGAACCATTCTGTAGGATTGTCTACCTCTCTTCAGTGACCATAAAGCCTAAATAATGAGCTCAGACAACATGCCTCACTTCTTCATATTTGAAAGTATGTAAGATGACCCCCACCATTTTCAGGTAAACATGAGAATCTTTTAATTTGGCCTGACGGTTCTGATTTCTCATTTGCATGATTTTTGTTTCTAATCTTAAATTGTTGTCCATAAATAATTTTGAATTTATTTTATATTTCATTCCCATTTAAATCCTATTTCTAGTGTGAACCTTTGCATGAAATTGCAGGCTTTTATTGTCCACAGTGAATAGCTATTGTCACAGAATGACACCCAAGAAAAAAACGTATCATCGCTGTTAACCTTTTGTCCTTGGAGGCGTTCTCCAATTTCACGCACTGTACTCCCTGTACTCTTCTGTCTGCCAATGCAGCATCTTCGTGTACATGGGTTTTTGAGGCACATTTTGTTTGTGTTCCTAATACTGGCATTCTTTCTGTTTTGCATGACAGAGATTTATTGGAAACCTGTTCTCTCTGCGCCTTTGCTCTGACTTTATGCTCCATGTGGATGGGGCCCTGTTCTTGCCTCCTTCTCTGTAACATGCAAGAAGAGGATGCAAGCCTTTGTTTTCAGAATTAGTGTCCTTGTAAGAAGGGCTTGAAGAGAAGGATTGAGAGAAACTCTCATTTTGAGGTCCTTGTGTTTGGATTTCTCACAGACTCATTACATTCTTAGTTTGGTCATCTGGTATTACAAAGAGTTACAATTAACTGTGACTTCCCTGGTGCTGAATGATAGTCTTGTTAACAAAAATCTCTCCTCCTTATGTGCTCATCCACTCAGCTACAGCAGTTTTCCAGCTATGGAAGGAATAATGGCCTTGCAAAACCAAGGTCTGGGAAGAAGTAACACCAGGAAGTAACAGGCTAGATCAGAGAAGGCAGCTGGCAGCTTGTGGGGTGATTCTACTCAGCCTCTAACAGTTCAGACTTACCCTACTGTGACTGCACATGCTTGGACCCTTCCTTTGCTAAGCAATAATCCCGTCTAAGTGAGTTGAGAGAGCAGCACAAATGGAGAGCAGATGTGCCCAAAACTGGCATCTGTCCCACTAAACTGTTAACGAGCCCTGATCTAAGCAGTAATGAGTCTCAGAGGGTGACAGTGTCTCATCCTGGCTTTCATGGGACTGATACTTTATTTAACAAAAAAAAATGCGGTCTTTAATATAAAATGCTATAGTAATAGCCTCAAGTGCTCATTTCAGTGTCTTTGCGGAGCTTACATTAATTCCAACATATTAACAAAAAAATGAATTACACTTATGAGGGCAGGACGGCACCTTTAGTGCCAAATATTTAGGCTGATTGAAGGCATACTGTTCTCTGCAACATGTTTTGGTCTTCCTAGTGATACGCCTTTTGCTGGCACGGGCAACCTGCAACAGAGGCATGGCTGAATCAAAACTGCATGCGCTGGGAGAAATGAAGAAGTTATTCCTATCTACTGTCCAGGAAAAGTCAATCCAGAGGTGAATTGCTGAGTATTTTATTCCATTCCCTTCCCGTAATAATTTATGCTCTTGAACGTTCTTTAATGTATAGCTAACAAGCAAGCTTCAGACTACATGACTCTTTATAAACATTTCAATTATAGCTAGGCCAAGTGCAGAATGCAGAATCTAATTACTAAAATGAGCACCGGATTAAGGCAAACCAGAATGAAAATCAGTTGAAAACAACACCCTGAAGCACCACGATTTTATAGGTCCACCTCTGGCCTTTCTTCTGCTGTACAAGTGGAAAGAAGTGTGCAGGACAAACGAGGGAGCTCTTCAGCTGACCGAATGTACATGTTTGAGAAGTTTGGCAACATAACAGGAAAACTCACACTGGCTCAAATTTCCTTTGCTTCTGTTTTCTGATCTGCTCTTTCAGCTAAACTTCTCCTAGAAGAGCTATAAAAAAATCCACACTGGAAATCTACAACATTTACACCGCTTTGGGTCAGCCAGCTGGATCACTTGTCTCAAATACTTTTCCAGCCATTGAGAAACGTTCTCTCACAAATTCTGTTTGTCCATCTTTCCTTACTAGCTTTTCAAGTGGTTGGTGGCCACACTGTCATGACCCCGTATACCACCTTTGTACAGCAGTCTTGTCTTCCTCCATTTCAAGAGCCTGCCCAAGTGAAAAATAGGTAAAAATAATATTCTAATATGGTGCGTCCCTCGGTTTCATTGCTGCCTATTCCTCACAGATAGCTGTGATTACCATCACTGAGTTTTCCCTATTAGAACTCTCTCAGGACGAGCATTAGTATTGGAAATTGATGTGCAGTCATAACGTGTTCTGAAATGGGCTTACCCAACTCTTTTTTCCAACATAAATCTTCAGATTCTTTAAAGCATCGATTGAACTGAATATCTGAATAGCGGTCAATATGTTGCAATTAGAATGGCTTAAAACAACTTTAGGAGTTAAATTCTGGAGGGAAAAGAACCCATATAAAATGCATATGAAAACCAAGCAAGACATATCTATCCAGCCACCCTGCAAATCTTAAAAACGTGTATTTGTGGAAACCAGATGCTCAGTCTGCTTGTCTACTCTCACTGCAAAACTGATGAAAAATTAATGGAAAAAAATGAACCCATTTCACAGGAGACTAAAACAAATTTCTGTGAGCCTTGCTGAAAATTACTGTCATGCTGCTGTAGAAAAATCTAACACATGAATTTTCCTTGCCCATACTCACTCCATCCAACTCACACAGTTCCTTTCCTCATTAAAATGTACTCGCTTCAGGTAAATGAGCTAGCAGAATCTTACAAGTTTGTTTTATTTGGCTAATAGATAAATCAAAATAGTTGACTCACTTAAAGCATTAGCTTTGTTTGAGAAAAAAAGTAGCCACCTGCAAAAAAATGGGAAGTGTTCCAACAAACATAATTTAAAACAAATGAGTGACTATTGAGGTTTCTAATGGGAAAGAAAATTTGCAATCAGCTGCATTATATGGCACCAGCAAGAGAGTGCTGGAGTCTAGCCGGTGAAGGATCTGGGAGAACGCTGCTTGTCAGATGAAATAGGAGGCAGATGCTTGAAGAAAAAGTAGAGCAAAGGGACGCGGTAGCGTATAGTAAAAAGATCCAAGGCATAATTGTTGTATAAAGTTTATGGGACTCTAAAGCATTTGAAGTTAGACAAAAGTAAATAAATGCTGCCTTATTTGGCAGACAGTGTAAAATTAACAAACACTTAAAAATAGTTTGTATTCAAACATGAACTATTCTTCATGTTTACTCATTATTTAAGTACAGCTGAAGTTAACTGTGTGCTTCCAAACTCTGAACATAGGACACACAATCTTAAGTTCTTTTAATGATTTGCCTGTTTTATGTCAAAGTGTTATAGGCTTGCATGTTTGACTGCAAATACACACACGATGATATTTTTTGAAAGCTAAAGCACAACGGGTTTGACTGAAAACATAGAGAAATCAATAGGAAGCTTCTCATTGATTTTGATTGAGTCTGGAGAAGACCCTTAGTCTGAAAACCAATATGGTAAATCTTGTTCTCATCAAGATGGTGGATACACAGGTAACCCTTCTGAGCTGCCACCAGCTGCTTTCTGAAGAGACCTTCCCCTCTTCCTCCCTCTCCTGTGGCTTTACAGTGAATTACTCTTTAGCAAATATTTTTGCTAGCAAGTCGATGTTCGCAGCGCACCTTGGCCCTTCAGGCAAAGACTCCTAGGGCTTGTAGGCAAGGGAAACACATCAAGGAGATACACGGCTGGAATGAAAAGCCATCCTTGTGCTGGGTCAGCTAGAACCACGGGCAAAACCGGGATTTGCCTAGGACAGCTGGCTGCCAGAGGCAACAAAATTATCATGGCCCTACTGCTTATTTTGCTTGTGCCAGGGCCCTGGAAAGTCCTGCTGGTTGCTGCTGCTGGCAGAGAAGGCCATGGGGCAGCAGTGCTGCTCAGGCAGGTCACAGTGTCGGTGCTCCCCATCGCCACCCAGGCCTGGGAGCCACGAACCCAGCTCCACACAGCTCTCCTTACAGTATCACAGCTCTCTCCACGCCTTTCTGCCCCTGACCCAGGACACAGCTCCAAATTTTGCTTAGCCAGCTTAGCCTCCCCAAAACTGCTGAGGAGCCTTGGGCTAGCACTGCCTTTGGCCACTTGTTCAGGACTTGCCTGAAAGTGATGCAAGCAAAAATCTAACATCCAAATGTAACCCAATAATACAGTCAAAATATTCTGAGTTTTTAGGCCAAAACTGTAAGGAAGATCACATCTAATGTTACCGAGAAAAAAACATTTAGAAAAAACTGTGTAGCCACTGCTTTGTGATGCTCAGAACCAGGTGACGCTGAATTCAGCTCTAACAAAGCTGTACTTAATTTTAAAACCTAGGAACAGAGTGACAGTACAGGGTTTGTTCTCCTCATGCAGGAAGTCACATGCAGATTACCAGAAGAGATTCAGCAGTTTGGTGAAAGTTAGCCAAGTTCCCTTAAGAAATTCTTGCATTTAAATGGTTTTCAACCATCGTCAAGAAAAGAAAAAACCTGAACAGAAATTTGTCAGACTGGAGGGACCACTCTTCACCTCTCTGAAAAACAGAAGTCTGTTTTCTTACTTAATTCACTCCCCACTCCCCATTCTATTTGTATGCAGTCTTAGTTGCACAATCAAAGATAACTCTGAATGCCCTTAATCGTGGCGGAAGAAAAGAATTTCTGAAAGTGTGAGGTTAGAGAGACAAGTTTTACTCCTGAGCCCTCCACAAAAGGCCAAGAGTGTGTTTTAGTATCAAAGCTCAGGAAGCCAGATTAAAGAACATCCTTAATTCTGTTATTTGTTTGATCTGCTTTCATAAGCATAGCATTCTCTCCTCTAATTATCTGCAGCTTTTCTGCACACGGATCCAGATGCACGCACGCTAAAGCACGTGGCATCGTATCATCACAAAACTAGAGCAAGGAAGGGATGAATCAGAATCCGCTGAGGGCTGTCAGAGGCAACGTCGCTTAGTGCAAAACGGCTTCAGATCATACGAGTCCGGTATCGAAAGGCCGTGACGCATGCCTCA
>VZTL01073599.1:0-25884 GCA_013400535.1 Scopus umbretta | reverse complement strand
TTTTTTTTTTTTCCTTAAGGCATCTCGGGTGATGGTAGCATCGCGTAACTATGGAGACTTTGCAAGTGAAGCTACATTTGAAATTAAGGTAAAGAAGCTGAACACTTGATACTGGCGTTCTGTGTAAGCACTTCTTGCAGCTCTTGACGTGATGGACTTGCCCCCTTTTCAATTAGAAAAAGTACTGTTTGAATTTACAGAACCGAATGCCTCGCTATCTGGCCCGATTTCTAATTGCAGCTGCAAGTGCTGTGCTTGGTAGTATGTAGTAATGCTACTTGTTTCTTAAGAATGTGAAGTTGTGATTCTTTGCAGCTGTGATACTGCAATGCAGCTGTGAGAATGGAGTCACAAAGGAGCTAAAGAATCTGTTCTGTTCTGAGGGGAAGAGTATTAATGTTTCCTTAATGCTTTTAAAACAAATAGCCAGCGTTTGCTGCCTACTGTTGTTTTCATCTCCCTTTCGTGTATGGAGTTGCAGGGGCTGTATTCCAGATGTGCAGCTGATTGGGGTCCATACGGATTTTGGAGGAAAAAAATACGACATCTTTTTTAATGCTTAACGTGGTGCTGCTCAAAAAGTGCACGTTATATTCTGCAAGCTTTCCACACTGGCTAGGTCTTAGGACAAAGCGATGCTTCCATTGGCAGTAGCTTTTGTGCTGGGTTTTCATTCAGGAATTGATAAAAAGAAACTCTGAAAGAAATGATTTCTTTCTCCTTTTACCCACTCCAGTTTGTCTGTGCCTGCAAAGTAATAAAATTGTTTCACAGGCAGAAGGGAGGGACAATATGTTTACATGAAGTCTTTTCTGAGTAGATACAAAGTTTGGTGTTTGGTCCTGTGTTGATTGCGAGACTCCAAAGTTTCTGTTGTTATGTGAACTTTGAAGTAGAGCTGTCTTAAGAGTAGTGTGCACGTGTGTTATGTCACATTCATCTAGGTGTCAGTGGATATGCTCTGGAGAGACTTTGCTTTAATATAAACTGTCTTTAATCTGTATAGGCGTATTTTGGCCATTTAATCTGCACTGACAGATAATTTGTTTGGTCTGTTCCACTGAACTTGACTGATTTGGGGTGTTTTTATTTATTTTTTGTTTTGTATGGGTGCCTAAAATCAGCCCTCTGTGCAACTTTATTGAGTCCGTGCTTTAGGGAGGAAGTTGTACTGTACACCTGGTGGTTTGTCTGGCAGAAGTTAGAATCATAGAATTATTAAGGTTGCAGAAGACCTCTGAGATCATCTAGTCCAACCGTCAACCCAAACCACCATGCTGCTAAACCATGTCCTGGAGTGTCACATCCACACGTCGTTTGAACACCTCCAGGGATGGTGACTCCACCACCTCCCTGGGCAGCCTGTTCCAATGCCTCACCAAGTGGTGAAGTCCAGTCTTACGTGCTTTTCCAGTATTTTGTGAGGACTGTAATTCATCTACTGCTAGGAGGAACTACAAGGCTTCATTTCATGAGTGGAAATCTGTGTTTATTAAAAGCAAAGCTTTTACTTACCTGAATTTGGAAATAGTGCACAAACTTTACAGTTATTTTGACCTATGAATTTAGGTTGCTGGCTTTCTTTTTAAAAATATATAAAAATCTGAATTTGAAAATGGCACATCATAAAAAAGAAATTGATAATCATTAATAGGATGAATTACTTTCAAGAACTGACTCCTTGTTCAACTTTGCAGAAGTGTGACCTCCATCGCCTGGAAGAAGGCCCTAGTACCACAGCAGTGATGACTCGAGAGGAGGGGCTCCATTACTACAAGACAATGCAGACCATACGACGCATGGAGCTGAAGTCTGACCAGCTGTACAAGCAGAAGATTATTCGTGGCTTCTGTCACTTGTATGATGGTCAGGTAAGAATTTTTTTTTCCCCCCGAGAGGTTTTACATTGTCTTACCTTACTTAATGTAGGGATTTGAATAGAGTGGAGAGTAAATGTAGAACTGAGCATCTTCGTACAGTGTCTGTTGTAGTTGAAGTTGTAGCTGGATCCATGATTTAGTTCATTATTTCTTTGAAAGGAAAGTCTTGGCACACAAGGGAACCCTGAGTTCTTGGGACAGCAATGGGAAGAGAGAGGAGGCAAGGTGCAGCTGAAGATGAGCTGAATGTGAGGAATAAGCAACTGCAGCATATTAAATTTAGCACATTTGGAGGCCCACATTCTCCTCCTAAAGCTTCATCGATGTTTTTTGTTCAGTGTCTCGCAGACCACGTGCCCACTAAAAAACAACAGCCAGGAGAAGGAACTTCATGAATTTAGTGAAACTTTGCTGTCTGTCCATCCCACCCTGCCACTTTTGAATTGCAGTTGGTTATATACTTCACTTGGGAGATGCAGCTTCTAGTTGCAAAATAGACTCCTGTCTGCTTTTGTTAGTCACAGTCAGGTTGGAATTCAGAGGCTAAGGCTGTTGCAGCTTCAGGCCTGCTGCCCCTTGGGATGTAAGGCAGTCTCCTATATCTGTGCTCTCCTTGTTTTGACGTATGGGGGATCATAGGTAGCCCTTGCCACACCGTTGACTGTGGAAGTTGTGTGCTCTTCTTCATTGCTAAGCTTACTTTTCCTTTGTAACAGGAGGCTTGCTGTGTAGGGCTTGAAGTTGCCATAAAGCCGACAGACCATGTGATAACAGCGTACAGAGTTCATGGCTTTACCTATGCACGAGGAGTGCCTGTTCGAGAAATTCTTGCTGAACTTACAGGTTTGTGCTGAGTAAAATGAGGATTCATGTGCTGCTGCACTCGTGTGAAGAGTTTTTTGTTTTTTTTATTCAAATTCAAAATGATGTTGATGCACAAAGTATACTGGGGCTTCAGAAGCGGTTTAGTGACGTAGAATAAATCAATTTTATAATTTTATGACACAACCAGTCTTTACTGTAAAATATAAATCATAAGGAATATTTACGTGCTGATACTTCTAAAGCACAAATTCAGAAAATTTTTCTTGATACCGTACGCTGTATTTGTTGTGCTGCAGCAGCTTACTTAAATGTCTACCACCAGCAAGTTCCATTTATTCTCGATAGGACAGGGCGTTACCGTCCCTAGGAGACAGACGTGCATTTTCAGTATTACACTGCTGAAGTCTTAGGAAGACTGGTAAATACTGCCTGTAATGATAAACCACAGAATCATAGAATCGTTGGGGTTGGAAAAGACCTCTGAGATCATCTAGCCCAACTGTCAACCCAACACCACCACGCCTACTAAACCCTATCCTGAAGTGCCACATCCACGTGTTTTTTGAACACCTCCAGGGATGGTAACTCCACCACCTCCCTGGGCAGCCTGTTCCAATGCTTCACCACTCTTTCAGTAAAGAAATTTTTCCCAATATCCAGTCTAAACTGAATGGCTTGGGAAAATTTGACTGTAACAAGAATATTAAATGGTAATCTGTACAGATCTAAGACTTTGCAGAAAGGAGAGATGGCTGTTCATGATAAGGCTACAGGTGGAGCAGGGATGAGGAGAGAGGATCAGCCTGCTGAACTCTCAAGAGATCTGTGAACAGACGCCAGAAGTGAAAAATGAACAAGGAGATCGAAGGCCTTTATGAATCATTGATAAAACAAAGACTTGATCTGAGAATTTGCATGCTTGAAGCGTTAATTCAGGAAAGCACATTTTGGAGATAGAGAAGAGGTATGGGTCTGTATGCTAAGAATGTTTGTGTTAAGAATGCATATTAATAACGTGCACAGAGCCCGGAAACTAGTGGATGATCAACTTGCCAAGTATTACTGGATATTGGTCGGAGAGAAAGTAGATGAGGAGGTGGTCATGACTGAAGTCTACTGTCGCCCTGAAACTACAAATAGTGGTGGTGTGTTGTTTGGTGTTTTTTGGGTTTTTTTTGGTTTTTTTTTTTCTTTATTTCTCTTCATGACACATCATCTTCTGTAGTATTATACTTGGGTTTAGTGGGGCTCTTTTAATTGTAGAAGAGCAGACGCAACCGTTAGACTGTTGTTCCACGAAATGACGCTTGGGGCAAGTTTCTAGAGAGGAGTGCTGCTAGAGCTGATTCTTGCAAACAAAGATCTTGACTGAAAACGCCAAACTGAAAGACAGCCTGAATTACAATGACCAGGAAATGACAGAATTAAAAAGTCTTTGAAGGAACAGGAAGCAGAATCATCCAAAATAAGACTAGTAGGTAAGATCCTACAGGAAACAAACTACAGAAAAGGAGTTTTCCGGAGATTTGATGATTCCCTGAGAAATGGTTTTGTAGATGTCAATGCAGATTGTTCTAGGAAAAGTAGGAAGTATAGCAAAAAGCGACACTGGTCAATCAGGAGTTCGTAGCTAAAATACAAGAAAGGGTTGTAGAGAAGGTGGAGGGAGATTACTGAAGTGTAATTAAACTTCAGTAAAAATAGTTTTCTGATTAAAGCTCACATGAAACCAATTCATAACCACATGAAAGGTACGTGAAAGACCAATAGTAAAAATAGTGCGCTATTAAGTAAGAAAGAGAAGTACAAATTCAGACAGAAAGAGACCCAGCATCCAGCTTCTAAAGTAAACACCAAGGCTAAGGCCAAATAAACCAACCAAACAAGCTGTGCTTATTAGAAATAAAATAGAAGCCCCTGTGGTTATTAACAAGACAGAATAAGAAATGGAGTGGGCTGATGAGAAGTTCTGTGTTCTTAGATCAGCTTGTTTATATAGGGTTTGTTGTAGTGCTTCATGGACCACCGGTTGTCTTCAAACTACAGCTTGAATAAAGCTGGGCTAGGTGACTTTGTGATGTTTATCCTGAGGCATGGTGGGGAGTTGGTGGTGGTTTGGTGTTTGGGGGTGTTTTTTGTTTTGTGTTTTTTTAAATGTCCTGTCTGTAATTTTTACTTCTGGTTATTGTCACAGGGAAGACAACTGTAGACTATTGCAACTCATTTGGAACAGTATTCATATCTTTCTTGCAGAAGCCAAAAGTAATAAGGACTGTATATACTACTTCTTACAGAGTACATGTACGAGAAATATAGACCATGCTGAATATTTTAAAAACAAAAACAAACAAACAAACAAAAACCCAAACATGTTTATCAGAAAGTGCTTTTGTGTAGGAGGACACTGAAACTTCTTGGTTGGTTTTAAAATTTCTTCTTAATCTCATTCTGCTTTTCCGGAATTATGTTTTCATTACCATACTTTTTTTTTTTTTCCCTCTTTCTTTCCCTCTTTCTTTCCCTCTTTCTTTCCCTCTTTCTTTCCCTCTTTCTTTCCCTCTTTCTTTCCCTCTTTCTTTCCCTCTTTCTTTCCCTCTTTCTTTCCCTCTTTCTTTCCCTCTTTCCCTCATTTGTTTTGTGATACACTTCACGGTAAACTCTTTGGGGAGAGGCCATTGTATCTTAACTCCACATAGATCTAATGACAACAACATGGTCTTTATGTTATTACCTTTAGGAATTGAATTCAGTGTTGCCATTTGCATAGTATTTTTCCTCCAAAAAAATAAATTGCTTGTTATTCCTGTTTCAGGTCGAAAAGGAGGATGTGTGAAGGGAAAAGGAGGATCAATGCATATGTATACCAAAAACTTATATGGTGGCAACGGTATCGTTGGTGCTCAGGTACATACGTGGCTTCTACTTTAAAGCATGCGTTGAATTTGGGTCCTGTCCTGTGCCAGGGTTTTCTCTTGTATTTGTGGTGTGAGCTTGTGTGCAGATGCCATTGTTCTTTGGCTATGAAATCCGTTGTGTCTTTATTCTGGTTTGCTCACTGTTTTGTAAATTTTAGCAAAAATGAATCAAATTGAGAATATAGTTAATGTTTATATTCTGGCTGTAATACAGTTTGGACAAACGGAAGTGGGTTGTTAACAACTCGTTTGTTAGGCAGATCTCTAACGGTGTAAATATCTCTTTATGGTTCACAAGCTGCCTGTCTCCAACTCCTCTAAACATGATTCTAAAACTTTGGTTTGTCCTGTGCTCTGTGACAGGTTCCTCTTGGAGCTGGGATTGCGCTGGCCTGTAAATACTTCGGTAAAAACGAAGTCTGTTTGACGTTATATGGGGATGGTGCAGCCAATCAGGTACACGAGCTTTGTTTGATGTGGCTCTGTGAGGAGGAGTGTGACTGTGGGTAATGGATTTCCCTTCTGGGAGCTCTGCCTTCCCACCGAGTAGTGGGAGAGCACCTCTCTCCCTGTCTGTGTAGTACCTGCAACCCAGGCAACGTCCGACTTGGAACTTCTGCTGAGGTTTGTGTGTTGGGCTTTCTGCTGCAAGGATGCCTTATTGAAGGAGTCCACTGACACTGGAAAAGCAATCGGGAGAGAGAAGGCAATGTACAGCCTCTGGCCTACAGTCCACTGCAGTTCTTCTTAGGGCTTTTGCTGTGAAGTGCCGGTCACTGAGACCAACCTCATGTAGGCAGATTTTGGACACCGGCACATCTTACTTGTGTTGTCTTAGGCATTTGAGTAGGGGTGTGTTTCAAGTGCTATATAGTCTTCAGAGGAGAGGTTCAGATGAAGAGTTAAGTTAATTGGTAGATGCTCTTCATATATCAGGAATGTAGCATGTGCTTGGATTTTTTTTTTTTTTAAATAGTGTGTTTTGGATCTGTCTCTGTCCTTCCCCACCATCGTTTTGAACTCTGCCCTTGTCGCTGGAGTGGAGGGGAAGCTTCTCAGCTCCTTCCCTCTTGGAGTGCTCTAGATACTGAGGGAGTGAGTGGGGCTTCCGGTTAATTATTTGACTGCTGCACGAGTCACGGGAGGAGGGGTTTCAGTTACTCGTTACCCTCTTTCCAGTTGTGCATGGCTCACCTAAGTGTGACGCCCTGAAGCCTCTGCGCTGTAAGGAGAGATGTGAACAGTAGCAGTGAAGATGACAGTGCTGCTGAATAGGGGGAAACACATAGCTTAATTTCTGAAGACAGAGGAGAGGACAGAGCATCTCGCAGAGCCACTTACAATTGAGATCCTGGCCAGTCTTTTCATGTTATCAGCAGAGACAATAAGCCAGATAAGAAATTGGTGGTTTAGGGTATGCTAAATTTCCCACTTCCAAAACACAGGTGGAGATCTCCGTTCTTGGTTTTCCCTGTCTGACTTAAGAGTAGCAAGGCTGATGGCCGAACTTCTCTTTTACTTTGCTGTAGCAGCGTCCTGCCAGATTAAACAATTGTGAAGTTTTTTTTATGACTGTTGCTGAAACACTTTGGTTAAAGTTGAAGGTTTTGTGCTCCCCTAATACAAATACTGAAAAAGGTTTAAAAATGAAGTTCTATAAGCTGTTAGCTGAAAGTTACCTTGTATAGTGTAGCTTCTTTTCTATTCCTGCTGGGCTGCAGCAAGTGGCTGGTTTCAGATCACTTTCAGTATTAGAATTTCTCCTAGCTAGAGCTCTGCAGCTGCATGATTTTCAGTCGAGCCTAATGCTTGAAGGCTGAGCTCCTTGCCTAGATGCAACCTGCTCTTTTCCTCTCAGGGCCAGATATTTGAAACATACAATATGGCTGCCTTATGGAAGTTGCCCTGTGTTTTTATCTGTGAGAACAACCGGTATGGAATGGGAACTTCGGTTGAAAGAGCTGCAGCCAGTACTGACTACTACAAAAGAGGAGACTTCATTCCAGGGCTCCGGGTGAGTTCAACCCCAGCTTTTTTGGGGGGAGCGGGTAGAAGTGGGGGATGTGCGTGCACATACCTGCACAGTACATACATATGTATGTATGTCTTTTATTTATAAATATATTTGTAAGTATTTTTTTTAAATAGAGGAAAATTTGAAACAGAATTCGTGTTGCGCTTGTGGAAGTACTGAAATTGGAAGCTTTGGGGTTGGCATTTTTTTGCCTCAACTTGTAGTTTCTGTTTATCAGGTGGATGGCATGGATGTCCTCTGTGTTCGAGAAGCGACAAAGTTTGCAACTGAGTACTGTAGGGCTGGAAAAGTAAGTCTGTAATTATCATTCCTTTTCCATAGATGAAATTCTTAAGAGATCATTGCTGCATAAAAAGTTCTGCATCTAGTCCATTTTCTCCAGTCACTGTTGAAACTTTATTTGATCTTTATTTCCTTTTTTCTCCACAGTATTGCACCTGTAAGCAATTGAGTGGTTCTTTAATTTTGTTAGAGTCCATTAACCAAACATTTAAAAAAAAGTATAATCCTGATACTGTCATCCTTTTTCTCCATTTGTCTCCCAGTTAAATTCTGTTGTGAAAGGTGTTCGAACTGTCAGGCAGTTGTGTTCTTTGTGAAGACATTCATTAGGGGAAGCATCAAGGAAAATAGTAATCATTCTGTATTTGCAACAAATGGAAAGTAAAGTAAAAGGTCTGTGAGCCAGCATTAGTGTGTCACCCAAGCATGGTACACTGGTTCTGAAGATGTTTAATAATTTGGTGAAATAATGTTTGTGCTGGGAAGGTACAACAGGAAAAGGTTCATGCAGAAGAATAAGGTTCTCTGAGTTAGAATCTTACTGTGAAACAACAGGCAATTTGAAATAGTGTGAGATGACACTGGAAGGGAAGAAATTGTTTAGTGCTGCTCAACAAGAACATGAGAATAAATGCTTATAGTATTGACATGTGATTTAATTTGAAAAGAGTTAAGTTTCATTTTACTAGTTGTGAAAACGTTATGTAAATTAAACTGAGACAAAACATTGAATTCAAATCATTCATCACTGGTGCAATTCACCTATAGCAAATGCTTGCTGCTTTAACAACAAAGGGGTCACTCACACTCAAGGTGGTAATGCTCTTTGTATTGGTTTCTTTTTTCTTTCTAAGGGTCCTATTCTGATGGAGTTACAGACATACCGTTACCATGGCCACAGTATGAGTGACCCTGGAATAAGGTACTGTGACATTCTTGGCATTCCCTGAAAACAAATAAGTCTTGATGGGCAAAATCCTGAAACTGTGGCGGATTCAATGTTTAAATCCATTGTGCAGTGCATATCGAGGTTATGATGAAATTGCTATGAGCAGTCTGATCACTCATCCATTGCTCAGCTGACAGTCTGTGGCCATATAACATACTTGTTTTACTTGCAGTATTAAGCGATTCAGAACAAGCACAAAGCCAGTCAAACTTCTGTGCTTTATATTAATGAATTCTGCTTTCAGTGTGACCTTATGGTGTGTTCTAATTAAGCTTTGACTGAAAAGCAGCATGCTTTTCCAGGGTTTTTAGAGTATTCAAAATTTTGTGAGGTAAAATTATAGGAACAGTTTGGACTGTCCAGTCAAGTAGAATACTACTTAAAAATACAAATATACTGGTGCCAGAAAGACTCGGGCATTGTGCCAACTGACAAATCTTAATTTATCTACCTGAAGTAGGGGTGTATTCCAAAGCTTCATTGGAAACTTGCAGTGAATTGGAAGCATGCAGCACACTAACTAGCCCTGCCCCCCCTCCTTCGGGGAGATGGGAAGGAAGAAACATGGCCCCTGTAGTAACAGTCTCAGGCTGGGATTGCTCTCCTTTCCCTGCCTATGCTATACTCGAGCCTGGAGCTGCTGCTGCAGCTCTGTTCCTGCTTACAGATCTAAGTAGTGTTCTAGATGTAGCTCTGCCACCCTTTGAGCGATGACTGTCGCTGTATTTTCATTGCATTCCTGACAATTCTTTGGTCATGCCTTTTTCTAAAAGTCAGCTGTGTCCAGAACATCTCTATTCACGGATAGCCCTGAAGAAGTTCATGTCTCTGCTTGTCTTGCTCCTAGCTATCGTACTAGAGAAGAAATTCAAGAAGTGAGAAGCAAAAGTGATCCCATCACTTTGCTGAAGGACAGAATGGTCAACAATAACCTCGCTAGCATTGAAGAATTAAAGGTATGGCTTTTAGTTCTATTTACGCAAGCTCTTGAGCATTCACGCACTAATGATCTCTGAAAAGCACATCATAGGGCAGCGTGCATCACTCGTTCTTTGAAGTTCTTTAAAGTTTGTTTTAACACTGCTTTTATCAGTGATGGTGAAGTTTTGTTGCAGACAGACTAATGAAGTTGCACTCTGCCGGAAAGGCCCTTTACTTTTGGGTGCCAAATGTGACGCAGCAGTGCAAGGCTGTGTATATGGGTGTTTGTTAGTATTTCAAATACAGCTCTGGTCATATACAAACATATAGAAAGCAAAATGACCCAGGCTTTCTCTGAAAGGAAAATTAGCAGTAGTGAAAAAAGCTTAGTGAAGGAGCCAGGAAGCTTCTAAGCAAATGTATTTTCATTTTTTTTCTGTTTTAAAAAAAAAACAAAAATCGACACTGACCCTCTCAGTGTTCCACAGAATCAGAATTGAAAATGTCGAGGCTCAGTGGGGTCACGTTCCTCTGCAATAAGTTACCTGTACTATCCAAATGGGACAAAGCTGCAGGTTTTTAATTTTTGTTTATAGACAGTGTTAACACTAATTCTGGCCAATACTTAATCACTGTGTTTAAATTCAGAATTATGCTGCTGTTTCTGAGCATCCATTTTTCGTTTAGGAAATTGATGTGGCGGTAAGGAAGGAGATTGAGGAAGCTGCTCAGTTTGCTACCACTGACCCAGAGCCACCACTGGAAGAACTAGGTAACCACATCTTCTTCAACGAGCCACCCTTTGAAGTGCGTGGCCCAAACCAGTGGATAAGGTACAAGTCAGTCAGCTAAAGGCCTTTTTGTTGGCATAACTTATTCTTATGGATAAGTGAATGCATTTACAGGAACTATAATGACTCAGAAACAAACCTTAAGCTTATTTAAAAGCTCTTTCAAAAGAGGATATGTGTAGGGAAATCCATTTCAGTATGGATTTTCTTAAACATGCTGAATGTTGTTGCAGAGGAGCTAAATTAAGAGAAAGCAGCAGTTTATTTAAATTGCTATATATTTGCTTTACTGACTTTTGTTTGGATTGCTGTATGTGTTATGTACAGTATAAAAAAAATATTAAACTTTACCAACATTTACCTGGTGGTCTGCTTGCGTTATTTCTTGATGAACCACTTCCCCAAAAAAAGGAAGAAACAAAAAAAACACCAAAAGCAGCCAGTTAGAAGCTATGTTTTTGCTGCAGAAAAGTTACTAAATGAAAACATCATACCAGGCTTTTCTTAGCAGTTCAGAAAGAGCAGCTTTAATACAAAAAGCTATATACATTCGTCTACAAAGAGGTGACACATGCTGTAGCATCTCCCCTCCCTGTTCAAACCATCAGTCAGCAGAACTGTAACACATTTTAAGTTCACAGTTTTCACAATGCTCAAGCCAATCCAGGTGTGTAGTACCTGTTTGCAGAAAAGGTTTGCTTTTTTTCTCAGCTAATGCTTTATATTACATTGATAGGCATTTGACTTCTGCCTTGCTCTTTTATAAATAATTTAAGAGCATTGACAATGACTTAAAAGCTGTTACTATTCACTGCGTATTACACAGATGGTCAAACAAGCTACGTAATTGTGCAAAACCTGCAAGGCCACTGTACATCCATATAAACATCTAATAGTTTAAGTGTAAGGAATGTATTTTTCATTTGCTTATTCCCACTGCGTGTTCTCCTCCTGAAGCGTTACTCTTGCCAGATGTTTGTCGGTGGTTTAATATTGCATTCCAAATTCTACAAAGAAGACCACCCCTGTGTGAAGAAGAGTTTAGGAAGAACAGTTTAGGGAAAACTCCCTCGTCTCCATTACTTTAAAGTGAGCAAGAAGTAAAATCTAGAAATTCCAAGCATAAACCAATTATGACAGTATGTAGACAACGCTACACTTCCTTAAGGTTATGGGTGAAACAACATCTTCCGGGTCAGCCAGAGGTTAACAGAATGATGGGGAAAGGAGTTGAATCAATGGGTGGGAGAAGGAAGTTCTTTATGCCTGTTTTCCATATGATTACATCATCTTGAATGGTGCAGAAATAGTTCCCAACCTTGATAAACGCTAAAACTTAGCTGGCTTGAAGCACCCTAGGTGTAGTTGTTAATGCTGCATCAGTTAAGATGTGAAAAACTTTAACAGATATTTGCAGCAGTTGCCACTGAACTGTCACTGACCCGTTTGAATAATCTCACTTCTAAAACATTTTTTTTACAAATTCCATTCATTAAGCTCTTAACGGTGAACTAAGAAGTACTTACTTACCGCAGTTGAAGATACCGCAGATCATCTTTAGTGATATCATTAAGGACAGCACTTAGTGTATAATCTTCTTCAGCAAACTACAAGGCAAATGTATTCCTAAATTAATAATTTGAAACCAAACTGCTAATTATGATGATTACTATGACCTTTTTTGAAAAGGTGGGGGTTTTGTTTGGTTTTAGGTGGGGTTTTTTTACCCTCTTAATTGTATCCAAGTCTGCTCCTTGTTGTTTCAGCCAGTTCATGAGCTCAGGGTCTGCATTCTCTCTAAAAGTTGCTGCAGACCATTGGGAGTCTTTAACAGAAAAAAATAGTACAGGTTAATACACCTCAAAACTAGGGCAGAACTGATGGTTTTCAGACTACTGAAGCTTAAAATAGCAGTCTCTTAAGTTACCCTGAGCCAAATCAAGTAAACACACAATCCAATGTATTTGTGTGCAACTGTCAAAGTATGCAGCATCTCCTCATACCTTCAGGTTTAAGTTTTAATCGAAGCAAGCGTAATTCCTGAGTTTTTTGCTCCAAAGATTGTCGTAAGAGGGTCTGATACTCTTTCTCCTTCTGAACGAGGTTTTCCAAAAGCCTGTCAGCATGAGAGAGATCAAACACAACCATACTAAGTCTAGCTGAAACAAATATTTATCATTTTTAACGACTACCAAAGGACAGAGATGCTTGAGAGATACTCTCTTAGAAGTAACATATTTTGTGGCTTACAGATTTCATTTTTGTTGTCTGAGACTCAGCTTAGTGGTGGCACTTTAAGGCTTTCATCTTTGCAGAATTTAGTAAATAGCTTGTAAATTCTGTTCCTATTGTTTTGCAGCCTCTCTGGGCAGAGCTGCTGCCTTGGTACTGTAATTTACCACGAAACAGTGTAACCCTGAATATATCCCCTGCCCAGGGACCTGATCACAGATTTACGTTGCAGCCATAAAGAAGAATGGGACCTTCAGCTGTTAACAGACTGGCAGCAGCCTAAAAATGTAACCCATGAGAAACAGGACAGAGGCTCTGCTTGTTCTGATTAGTGGGCAGCCTGTCCCGTGGGCCAGGGCAGAGCTGCTCTGGCCTGTCCTTGCAGGAACAGCTTTGAGGACACTGTCACTGGGTCAGGTGACATCCCAGGAGCTAAGGAAGGGGGAAGGAAACCAGCATGGTTGCACAAGCCCAATCGCTTAACAGTAGAAATTGTTCAACATGACATTCTGCAATTAAAAGATGAATTACACAGGAACAAAAGTTGTACTGAAGGCTGTTGAGTTGCCATCCTGGTGCTGCCAGCCTATTCTGAATCCATTTGTGGTCCTGGAAGATCTGCATTATCACAAGGCAGTCATAGCAGGGGAGCGGTATTTGTGTTACGTATGTACGCGTTGCTGTAGAAAGCAGCGTCTGAGAGCTTCTCAAAGACTGCCTGAGAATGCACGCACGCACAGTCTTTATAGGAGGCTTACCTTAAGGTCTCCTGTTTAAGTCTGCCCAACTCCAGGCTAAGCTGCTGCTGAGCCTCATGTGACACCACAGAACTAAGGGTGCTGACTCCTGATGTGATGGCGGGATCCTCAGCCCCATTTTGTTCCGTGCGCTGGTGACTGTCCTCCACTTCCTCACCGTCCTTGTCCCCACCTTCAGTTTCTGATGCTGGCTCAAAGTGAGCTCGAAGCTCTGGTAAAACAAAACGGTGTAAGATTAAGAACTTTTTGGACAAGTCTGTCCTCAGAGCTACTACAGTTTGTTCTTTGTTACTGTGGGAGGGGGAGCTTCAGCTGAGGAAGTGGACTGTTTGCACAATGTGCTTTCTTACAATACTGTGCAGGGGAGTAGCAAAACCTTATGTGAGCTGCACCACAGATTCTCTGGCATCAGTTCTAAAATCAATGGCACTAATAGCTCAGCTGTAGTGTGTCAGGAGAGGCAGGTAGCTGTAGATTACAGCTGTAGAGATGACAAATATGTTTGTGATTAATTATAAGATAGTTAAGACAATGTATTAATGAGAAACCCTTGAAAGCTTGCTTTCTTAAAAAAAGAAAAGAAAAAAAAAAAAAAAAAGAGTTGTTTTCCCCTAATGCCCTGGATCAAAGAGTTTACGAAGCCTTCCTCTTTTCCAGGTAGCATTTCTAATCCCTGTTGTCTCAGAACTCACTGCAGGTGGCCACCCTTCCCACCAAAGAATCGCAAGCATTCTTCTCCTACAAAGTTCTAAAAAATTTGGCCGATATGGCTTGAAAGCCAAAGCAACTTTGGCCTGAAAGGGCTCACCATCACCGAGTGCTCTGAGAACATTCTCATACTGGAAGGGAGGCTCAGCACTTCAAAGAGTTATAAAACTACTCTCAAATTTCCAACTTAGACTTATTCCTGGACAGTTCTTAGTCACCTCTCCTCCTCCTCGGTGGTGGTGTTTTTTCCTGCTATCCATCTCTAGGCCAAAATCGCACTTCTCCTCATATTAATGCACTCCCTTCTCTGCATCCGTTCCACAGCTCAGTAATAATTTTTCAGAACACATAACCAGACCTGTGCAGTGTTACCCACCCTGGATTTCATTACAGTGTTGTACAGAGTCGTTTTCTTCCTTACTAGAACAGCTCCACCTTGGACTGAATCTAATTTGCCTTTTTTTGTCACGGTTGAACCACACTGGTGGTACAGAACCAGTGGTTATCTCCTCATTATGTGCTTTTGTACCGCAGGCACAGCATTAATCCTCCAGATCAACACTTCTTCCTGTACAACATTCTGACCCGGTGCCTTTGATGTAGCAGCACATGAGATGCAGTTAATGGCATGCTGACAGCTTAAACATCTAAGCTATTCCGTTTGCTATAACACTGATATGCGAACAGCCTTTTTTTTTTTTTTTTTTTTAAGATTATTTTCAGCTGCTTTGATTTACCTGGAATAAGAATAGTCACTGCTGCTTGGACTGCGCGGCGAATTATGTTATCCATCGCAAACATCCAATGGGGCCTTATTAAATGATTTCTTAATACTTTGTTCACCTAAAAATAAATAAGCAAGTCATCAAAGTAGCAGCAAACAACATTTCCCGACACCTTAGGAAAGAGAATCTTGGTCTTCAACAGTCAGATCAAGTTTTATAAAACTGCATGAGTCGCTAAAACCTTCCCACCCTTGAAAGTCTACACAACAGATTTGACAGTTTTCGGCTCGAGCTTTCAAGCTATACCCAGGCTGTGGCATTCAAGCCCCTCTACAGGACAAGGAGAGGTAAAACATCAAATAAATGTAGGACCCAGAACAAACATTAGAGCTTGCAGTGTATCGTGGGCAGTGCTTCAAGCACTACCACCTTGAAGCCTTGGCATCAAGGCTGACCTGGGAGCGCCCACCTGAGGCTCCAACACATCTGGGCTCTGTGCCCAGCCCTGTGTGCCCTCTGAAGAGCTTGTCTAGTGCCCGTGGCTACACCCCACACCCCAGGCTTCCTCCTAGAGCAAGGGAACTTGCAGCACCGGCGATCCACAGGTCACCAGGCAAAATCTGACCTTCAAACACCTTTAGTTTTTACTTAGTATTCCATACGATCTGTCACCAGGGCTTTGTCTACTTCGTAGTGCCCACATCCTCCCACCTTCCCTGGCAAGCACAGGAGCTTCTGAAGAACTGGGGCAGAGAATGGCTGTTCAGCATAAGCAGGACAAGAAGGAGAAGGAGCGAGGAAGAGTGGAGAAGCTGTCCAGGAAGAATTCCTCTCCCCCTATGCTAGGCAAGGGACTCACCGCATCCTGAAATCCAAACAGCACCAGATGAATCTGGTTGATGGATGTGCTGTCAAAGTCCAAGTCCATTTTCAACTTGGATATGGTAGAAGCCATCACTCTCTGCTCAGGAGAGCGTATGAAGTCCCTTAAAATCCCAATAATTTCCTTGATGTGGGCCACTGAAAGTTGCAGTTCTTCAGAGCTCTGGAGAAAAGACAATTAATGTATATCAAGGAAATCCCAGAGTCGTTAAACATCTAATTAGTAGCATTAGTGTTTTTAGGGTTACAATTTATAGCTTTGCCCATATGGATTTCACACTGATGGCACAGAAATCACAGAACTTTTGTTACTGCAAAGCCTTTATTTTCTACCTTTTTCTAACTGAATTTTTTTAAATAATAATTCCTATTTTCTGAAAAATAAATTAAGTCTACTGCTACTGTGGCTGTTGCAAAGGGAAGAGGGTCCAGATATCTACACATTTCTGCAATGTACTGCAGAGGGCAGCTCTCCTCCATAAAAACAGCAGAGTGAGTTGATAAGAGACCCACATTTTTTAGATACTATCCTTTCAGTAAGCTGAATGCGGACTTACATCTAATTATGCAGACATCTGATTTCCTTAGGCAAAAAAAATATGTCTATATATGCATTTATTGTAAGTCAGAAAAAGGTCTAAGATGGCACAGTGATAGGACTCAAGGGTTCATTCTATGATTCACAGTCTGTAACCCCTACAGTTAAAGCCATCCAAGTGCCTGTAAGAACACCAAACCTGTATAATTAAAAGGTAAAGGGAGAAGTAGTACAGAAATTATGGAAAAGAGATGATTACAGCAGTGCTGCAAAACAGCTGGAGACTGAGGTAGGACTTGCTGTTACTAAATAATCCTTCTTTATCCTGGAAAATATTTAGAGCCCTGGTTATTTCTGACTAAGATCTCACGTATAAATTTTAGCCCTCCGTAAGGCTATAAGCTATTTTGCAGTTTAAGCGCAGAGCAGAAATTTACCCCAATTGCTTCCCCAGCCTGAGTTTGTGGGCCTTTCTCTTGGACCAGCAGAGCTCCAACAGGAGCCCCCAGTGTCTGGGGCCAGCCCACCAGCACCATTAGGCAGTTTTCTGCAGCAGTGAATCATGGGGGAGAAGCAAACCCCTGTGCTGTGAGGAGTCGGCTGCCCACGCCGCCGGGCTCGACGGGAGCTGCTGCAGGAGCAGCAGGGCCCCTGCCAGTGGTGCTGCGTCTTCGTGCCAAGACCAACGGCTGGCCGAGGACACCACAAGAAGAGCCAGCAGGCTCCCCTTTATGTGAATGTAGTCCAGGTGAAAAACCATAGCTTTGATAAGAACAGATAACATCAGTGGCACGTTAGAAGCAGACATTTAAGAAGAAAAGGCTAAGCAATTGACTCTGTTACTGGTGTGTTGTATTGCTTGGCTACGGGTTAACTGAGTATCTGATTTTTCTTGCTCCTCCTCACAGTCACTAAACCTTCCCACTCAACCTCTCCCTCTACAGAAAATCTACCTTAGCTTTTTTAAGATTCATGTACTGTGTTCTTGGCACCTAGTTTACACACGTTTTGAATTAAAAATTGTTAATCAGTTCTCTGTCCTTAAAGCAACTAATACCTATTACTACCTGGTGTTCCATTTCCATGACCTTAAAAGCCAAAACAAAATACAACGTCAAAACCACCCAGCCCACCAACCTCAGCCCCCCAACCCCACGTCAAATGCCCCAAACCTCCCCCTCCAAAAAACCTAAGAGCCCAGCAGCAGGCAAAAGGCGGCATTTGCTATCCATTCAGACAACAACAAACGGCTCACAGTTACAGGTCTCAGAGATTAAAGATATTCAGAAGGAAGAATCCAAGCATCTTTGTTCATTAGTTTTCAGAAAAGGAATGATACTACCTAGCTTGTCATTTTCCTTTTGGCACAGGAAAAGGTGATGTGAAGTGCAATTACCTGTGCAATACAGTCCTGCAAATTGGAAGCAACTTTATCCTGTTCTTCCTTAAGGATTTTATATAGGATCGCTCGGCGTTCACTGTCCTTCCGCAGCAGAAACAGACCAGAATCCTTATCCTCAACGGAAGGAGAGGCGCTCCTGTCCTCCGAGGCCAAGCCCTCATCAGGCACGCTGTGTCAGCAACCAGGCCACATGCACAAGAGAGATGTCAGCATTAGCAACACAGCAGTACTGTCAGAAGCGAGTAGGGATACTTCAGAGGTTAGAAAGTGAGTTAAACCATAGCAGTGGATTGATCAGACTGTTAAACACTAATTCTGAGACAGAAGATGGCTCAGATCCTCAGCTGGCGTAAACCTCACTGAAGCTGAAAGCACAAGGGTGATCGCATCCCACCAAAGAAGCTGGTATTAATGTCACCCAGCGCTGGCTGAGTTTTGGGGAGGAAAGCTGAAAACCCTGGACTGAGATAACTATTCATTTTTTCTGGACCCATATCTTTGTGCGCTCTTATCAGCAGAACTACCTGCTGCCCTTTTGCTGCTTTTTTTTCACGACTACATGGAAGGTTCAACTCTTCTGCTAACTCCTGAATTCACATCCACTCAGTCAATAAGATGACTGACATTTATTCGCTAGGGAGGGAAAAGTATATAAATACGTGGTAACCTTAAAGAGAAAGAATGATTGTTCACTCCTTAAATATAGACAATATTTAAATTAACTGATAACTTGCCTATACAACTCACTTGCTGTTTAACACACCTGCTTATCTAGTCATTACATGAAAAGATTGCCTGCAGATCAAATATAATGTGAATTAAATCCACATAGTCCCTCCTGGGTGTCAAGCGACAAACAAATGTTTTACCTTAGCAAATGGGAAATAGGATGCTTTGTCTGAATCTCTGAAATGGATCTCTTTGGCCTTTCGAAAAACATGTCATGCTGTACCTCAGAGTCTGGCGAAACAGAGCCATGCTCACTGCTGCTACTGCCAGCCTGTTCTCCATGGATCAGCAGTGGTAGGGATGCATTACGGTTGTAATCTAGGAACAGACATTGTAAAACATGTAACAGAAGTAGGCAGGAAAGGGCAATGTGCTTAAAACAGCTGTGATCATCTTCAATGATATCAAGACCTCATTTTGCAAAATGGCTGAGGGAGAGGTAACCTTGTTGACAGAAAGCAGCAATACAACTCAAAATCATTACATGCATAAGGGATAAAAGGTGTGAACGAGCTAACTGCCGAACCCAAAGACAGCAAAGCAGCTAGATAGTCATATGAAATGCCATTTTGTTACCCTCTCCTGCACATGCACACAGAGTCCCCCTTGCTGCTGGTCTCACAAAGTGGTACAACTGGATATATAGCTGGATATATAGAGCCTGAATCAAACCAATAGGTTAGCATTGGCTGCTCCACCAGCTGTCTCTCTAAGCAGAGAGCACTCTGCTACCCCGCCTCCTCACCTCTGGCAGATTGTGTTAATGGACATATTTGCTCCCTCTCCAACATCCGAGGCATCTGCCTTGCTCACATGTCCCCTTGCCCTCAGTAAGGACTCTCTCTCTTAGCGCTAGCCTGAAGGAAATCTCTTATGCCTTTCCAATTCATCTTGAAAGTAAGAAATAAAAAAAAATAACTGATATTGAGAGCTTGCTATAATCCTGATCGCCGGTTTGCAGGCGTGTGATAGGAAAGGTAAGGAAGAAGTTCTGTCAACTCAGACTGCACACACCCATGAAGCTAAAATATCACAAAAGTTTTTGAAGCTTGTCACTACAAATTATGTGGAGGTGGGGGAGGAAGAGAGCTAGAAGTTCAAAGTTGTTCAGAAAGCTCTGACATATTCCATGGTACACGACTGATGTTCACAGAAATGAAGCAATATATGTCACCTTGTGAGAATTGGTTCAAGGTGTCTCAGCAGCACAGAAAATTGAAAGTTGCTGTCCCTAGAGTAAGGGTTGAGATTTGCTCTGGGCTGCCTTTATTATTGGGAAGAAAAAAGGGATAGAGACAGAATGAAAAGATGGGGACAAAGCTGAGGAAACGGGTGGTGAGCGAAATGGTAGAGGGAGGAGACAGAGTGAACTGCGGCAGCTGAGGTTGTGGCAACTGCTGGGCCAGGACCTGCCTTAAGTCCCCAAACTCCCCTTGGAGATGGCTGCAGCAGTGCCAGCACAGCTTTCTTCAGCTCCACTGCAGTGAAGCACATGCTCGGCCGCAGCCACGTTGCCTTTCCCTCCCCTCACCCAACAGTTTTCGTAGCATTTGCCCACTCTGCTGATGTCCATGGCCATCACTGAGCTTGCTTCTTGCTGCAGCCCAGTGCTTAACCCTGCAGCACCAGATCCTTGAGCCATCCGAAGGAGCCCCATAACCTCGTCAATGAGTGGGAGAAGAGAAGAAAGGAGGAAGGCACGAGGAGGGAGGGGGCGCAGAAGACAGCTGCACTTCCCCTGGTATTTGACGAAGAGCCTGTTGCTCCCAGGGCAGCTAACAAGGCACACTCCCCCCTTACTAATGCCACACAATTTTTCCAGGAAAATGTCCTCAGCCAAGGGCTGAAAAGGCCACAGAAGAGCATTGTTGCAGTGGAGCAGAAGGCTACAGCCTGCCAATAGCTCCTGAGCTACGTTAAGATTTGTTATCTTACCTCTGAGAAAGTGGCTGATATTTTGAGGGGGGGAAGAACACGCTAGGCAAGCAGAACAAAAAAACCCCGCTGAACAGCTGCTTCAGCACCAATGTGCTGAATTTCCAAGTCACATATCAAGTCTGAAAATGCTGACCCTTGTAGACCTGAACACCTAGCAGACCCACAGAAACTCAGATCTCTGAAGTGTATTCAATTGTGAATCTAAAATGCAGAATTGCTTTGGAAAGTCTTCACCAAATGTAATTTTTCTAGTTTTAATTCACTATAAATGAGGCATTTATTTTTGGGGAGAGGAGAGAGATGGGGTTGGGAGGTTTCAGCAAGCAAAACACAAAATAAGCAAGTCACCATATTTTGTGGGAATTGTTAAATTTAAATATGTCTAATTACAAATCACAGGCACTTTCAACAGTTGAGTTCCTGCTGCTTTCCTGGCAAAAGAGATGTCCTTAGTAAAAGAGAGTGCTTAATGATTCCAATCTTTTATATAACACTTAATGATGATGTTGACTTGGATTTGGCTGATAATTCCTTACCAGAAGGCTTGAACGCGATTCTGCTTTTCTTGCCCTTGTTTACTTGTTTCAGGAAGGAATCTCTGAGCAAATCAGATGCTGTAACACGTTTACTAGGATCAGGTTCAAAACAGAGCAAAATAAAGGCCCTTGCTTCAGCAGACAGTGATTCTGGAATTTCAGGATGAATCTTAAACATCCCAACCTGCAAGTAAAACACAGATACAAATTATTCTTACTAAATAATTTTACTAAACAACTGCAAGGAGACCATGGGCCAAAGCTTTCTTAGTATGATCTCCCATACTCTTGCTGACTCTCATAGAAAAGGAGCGATCCAGGTACCCACGTAGAGCGGTGAAGTGACAAGGCTCTGATCCTGTTTTACTTCATTGTAAACATGGCATGAATGTACATGTGGTATTACACAAATGTCAAGTTATGGATGTATCCAACATCTACCTTCAGGCAGTCTTGGGATCTGGACATTATCCACAACAAGTGCTTCAAATGCTGCTTCTCCTACCAGCACTGAGAACCACAACCCCCCCAGCTATTGCATATGCTTCCCATCACCCCTGCCCAGTACTGTGTGTCTCTATTGCGGACTCCTCCAGCACATTCATGCCCAGGAGCAGGAATAGCTTCCTCCTCTAGCACGAACTGCCCGGGGCTTGCACCTGTTCTGCTCCTGCCGCTGCCAAATTTCCTTGTATGAATGCTCACAATGACCTTGCCAGACCTTGTCACCACCCCCAGCACTTGGGCCAGATGTCTTCCCTAGCCTTTCAGCGTTATTTAATTGAAAATCACATGATGTCCAAAGGTTTAACAAGACCCCCTGCTCTTTCTTCAGGTAATGAAAAATGTGCTTCTACAGGTTGCTCCCTAGTGATTTTTCCAGCTCCTTCACTGCCTTCTTATTCTTTAATGCCAATCTGGCACAAATGTTTTGAAATGAGAGTTGTGTAACATGTTTGCACTGTATGGCATGTATCTATCAAGATTATGGCTTGTAGTCTCAGCATCTTTACATAAAACAGGCTCTGGAGAACAAACAGAAAGATAGTGGCCACCAGGGAGACAGTAGCCCAGCAGTTAAACAAGTGCCAGCTGCTTGCTAAAATGAAGAGTTGTTTAAATAATCTCATTATACAGCTGCATTAGCACACTGGGGCACCACGAGGCACTCACAACAGTGGTTCAGCTTCAATGCAAGCTGAAGCAAAAAATGCTGAGAAGTTGTGCTTCTGTTTGAATGACAGTGAGAATATAAAAATGCTAATAATGCATTAAGCCCTTCCAAACCATGACTCTACACACATTCAAAACTCAGTATTTCCTACATGTAACATTTTTAATATAAGCAAATTGTAACCTCTGCAATTATGTTGATGCATTTAAAAAATACACTGAATAAAGAAAGAAATCGATGTTATGTCCTTTTGGCAGGATACAACATCTATACATTTACCTCATCTGATGGACCACCTTTATCTGATTTGTAAAATCCCATGCATATTTTGGACAGTGCTTTATAAATAGGGTATATAGTTTCACCACTTCAAAATGTCAGCCCAGCAATATTTTTGCTTTGGAGCAGAGAGAGAAGACGGCCACCTGCTTGCTCTGCTCTGACAACTCCTCTTGACACATCTGTCCCTGTGGTCAACCCGCTCCTCCTTGTGCACTCTGGGGACAGGCTCACACAGGCAGCTTCAGCTGGGGCAGTGTCACAAGCTGATATTATAGCCTTACGCACTAAACAAAACTCAGGACAGTCCAAACCAGAACGAGGAAATCTGAATGCATGTCTCTGATCTTACCTTTATCTCTGTGGTTAAAGGAGAAGAAGTTCTGTCGCAAGCATCCTGAAACTCTGCGGCAACGTTAGTTTTACTTTACCTCCACTCAATGTCGTTTGTTTGCACTCCTTTCACACAGATGCACACATACTATGCTCATTGGTGAAATACGAGATAGCGTAGGCTCAGCCAGGAATTATTTCCAGTTCTGTTTCCTCTAGCTCCCTTTTCTCTACTTTGTCCAACTCTTTGGGCATTTGCAACCTCTATACTGACTGCACAGTCAGGCTCAGACCTTCCCTCTGCTCACCTGCCCTATGCATGACAGAGTGTGCACGTGTGGAGGTGGGGGCCTCAAGAGTTCAATATGCCAAGTTTTCCAGGCCTGTTTTTACATGCCTGCCCAGTTGGCCTGCTTCATTCCTGGCTTCAAACGTAGCTTCCAGCTTGCTTACTTTTATTACACAGCAAAAAGAAACTGTAGCTTGCAATTTATGGTGCCCAGCAAGGAGCAGTTCCAAGCAGGTCCCAGCAGAGCCAAGAAACAGAAAACAAAAACAAATGCTTGACTGTAACACAGTTACACACTAACACAGTCTGCAATAACAATGCTAAAAACTCTGCCACATCCTTGAAGAAAGAAGGGCAAGAAATTTATTTTAAAAAATGCCAATTCTGAGACTTCAGAACACAGCTCTCTGGCCTGGAGATGCTTATGGGCAGGACACAGGGACATGCACAATCCTGCCAGAGCTCACCTCGTGAACCTGTGCAGAGCTTATCAAGCACCCAGAACTGAACCAGCACTTCCTGACAGTTTAATGAACTGCGCTGAAAAATAAGATGTGTAACTCATTGAACAGTTCTACTACATGCCAGAGCCGTAAGATGAAAAGACATCTGCCGACAGAACTACATCTGACATTTACAGCAATGTGGAAAAAAGTCTTTTTCCATGGCTCCCTCTGGAAAGCTTTAGCGAACCAAACCGTGATCACCCAGGCAGCTTCTTTACAGGTAGCATCACAAGTTGACAGCACCAAGGTGACCTATTATACCATTGAAATAGCTACATCAAAACCCATAACCATCCCTTTCTTTGCCTTTTAGGTGTGGTGCATGGGACAACTCACGGGCCTAGTATGACCCATGGCTGAATTGCAGCCCAGCTTACTAAACTTATTGATAAAGATCTGATTTTTCTCCCATGGTTCCATTAATAATTATGGTTCCATTAATAATTATACGAGTGATCACACAGTAACTTTCAACAACATACACAAAACATTAACAATATTTATAATCATAGAATCATTAAGGTTGGGAAAGACCTCGGAGATCATCTAGTCCAACTGTCAACCCAACACCACCGTGCCTACTAAACCATGTCTCAAAGTGCCACATCTACATGTTTTTTGAACACCTCCAGGGATGGTGACTCCACCACCTCCCGGGCAGCCTATTCCAATGCCTCACTGCTAATTTAAAGCAGTTCACTGGGTTATGGATATAATATTTTCCCCATTATAAGAATGAGGACTCTGAAGCATAAATGAAAACTTAAGTACTTCACTAAAGGTCTCTGGCAAGCCAGTGGAAGAACCAAACATTTTCAGTCTGCATATTTGACACATTATCACATCATAGCTTTTTCACTACTGTTAGTTTTAAAGTTGGAACAACTAACTTTTTTCAAATCCATTTATTATCAAACCTATCTGAAGCATTCTCTTCTCAGGTGTTAATTTGTGCATTTGAAAACAGATACATTGAGAGAAACAAAGTACTAGAGGCAACAGTTTATCAAGGAGGTAGCTTCCGTCCAAAGGACTTAGGATGTAAAATACAGAGTATTTTACTCCTTTGGTACATTCCAAAAATCTTGGAAAGTTAGACACTCCTTCCACCATAGATTCCCACCATGTTGCAGAGACTGGGCCTTTGAAAGACAAGGCAAACAGATCCTCTAGGAGGGAGGCTCATAAAAAAAGACTTAAAGGAGCAGAAATAACTTGGTTTTCATCATTGAAGAGACTGGTTGCCAAGAAGGAAATCATAAACCAAGACCAGGAGACAACAGAAGTAACAGGGTAGACACTATCAGTTTTTTTAAGTCTTGTAAGTAATTTTTCAGGTTGCTGCTCTGAGTCATAACCTATTTCCAGCACAAAAATAAATTATTACCTCCTAGAGCAATACAGCTTAGATCAGAGAAGGATCATTCAGTGAGAATTAAGAACACAGGTCAGACTGTGCCTTAGTGCAAAACAACCCATATAACAAAAGGTTACTACCAATTAAATTAATATTAAAAAAACAAGTTAGTATTTGAAAATTCATAAACTTTATATCAAAGAAGCTGGACTTACTTTAAACATTGCTGCTTGAGGCTCCCCTAGTTCATGGAATGGAGGTTTGCCTGTTGCCATTTCAATAATGGTACAACCTAGCGACCAGATGTCAGCTGGTGCACCATATCCTCGTGGTCCTTTATCAATGATTTCTGGAGCCATGTACTGCAAGGTTCCTAGTCAGGACAAAAAAGAATAGTCATGTGTTACAGTCCTCATTCTTATTAAAGAGAATTAACACACCACTAAGCAACCAAAACATTGTCAAACACAACCTTTATAGCCAAAAGATTTCATTTCCCATATCAGCACAGAAAATTAGACAGAAACTTATGATTTAGCATCTTTTCTATAAACCGTCTTTCTCCCCTCTTTCTAATACTAGGCCTCAAACTGCTGAAAGTATATTCACCACATGATCCAAATGCTTTCTCAGAATGTAAAATCATATCAAACAATTTTTGCAGACACTAAATTATAAATATTGTGCATGCAAGAGGTGATGAAAACCTGCAAAGTGACAGATAATCTTCATGAGAATAATTTTTCATATGTTTACCCCTATAATGAGAACATTAGTGACAGAGAATTTCAAAAAGTTAGTTTGAAAAAGAAGCTATTTTTGTAAATATAATAAAGATAAGAACATTTTAAAAAATGTTAAATTTTACACAAAAACAATCAAGGTTGTAATCAAGGTAAA
>VZTL01073591.1:7275-46850 GCA_013400535.1 Scopus umbretta | reverse complement strand
ATTAGCCCAAAGCCTGGGGAGGGTGGGCCAGCTCAGTCCGGGAGCATTAGCCCAAAGCCTGAAGAGGGTGGGCCAGCCTAGAGCGGGCACATTAGCTCAAAGCCTGGAAAGGGTGGGCCAGCCTAGACCAGGTGCATTAGCCCAAAGCCTGGGGAGGGCGGGCCAGCACAGTCTGGGAGCATTAGCCCAACACCTGCAGAGAGTGGGCCAGCACAGTCCGGGCGCATTAGCCCAACGCCTGGAGAGAGCAGGCCAGCCCAGACCCTGTGCATCAGCGCAAGAGACCCCACCGCGGTGACGGCTCTGGGACTGCTGGCAGGCCACAGCGTAGGCTTAGAGCACGACATTACCTCACGTCAACCACTTTGGTCTCAGTTTTTATCCTTTTGTCCATCGCGGGAATGAAATAATTCAGCGCTTGAGGGGGTTCGCATTTTCTGTAGCACGTGCGCAGCTTTTTGGCTGGCGTAACGACGGCCAACGTTCATGGCGGACCGCAGAAACAGCGGGCAGAGCCTTTATTCCTCAAAGCCGGTCCCCACAGCCGGCTGGCGCTCCGGCGCAGCCCCCCAGCCCGCTCCCCCGCCGGCAGCATCCGGGGCCCCGTGCGGCCNGCACGCCTGCGCTCGCCGCAGGCCCCGAGGGCCTGGCGTGTGTCCCAGCCGGCCGGCAGACCCCTGGGCGCCCGCTTCGCGCCCTTTCCGCCTCCTTTCGTCCCCGGCTGCGCCTCAGGCCCGCGGGGGCACGTTTCAAGCGCAGCCTTCCCGGCACGGGCAGCTCGGCGCCTCCCTCTGTCGGGCCTCCCGCTGTCAGACTGTCGGCGGTGCGTCCGGCCGCGTCGAGCGACTTAAACCTCCGCAGAGCTTTGCCAGGGTGCGAGGAAACCTGTCACCTCGGCTTCAGAACCTCTTTGCGACGGCTGTTACGCTGTCCTCGCTGCTCGTCCGGGGCGTTCGGAACCTGCTTTTTCTTTAAATGTAGGAAGACGGCTTGTTTCTTACTCATTTCTTCTTGCCCACGACTCCAGACGGAGGCCTTGTGGCTGTACACTGTTGCGGGTGCAGCGAAAATTGTATCTACCTCAAAGAGTTGTCCGACGTCGGTAGAATGCCCGGTTCCTCCATCTTTCGTGCTAGAAAGGGATTTAATTTAAATTTTAACAGCACAAAGTCAAGATACCTTCTACTGTAGGTAGCCACGTGTGTGATCATTACAGCAGAACCATTGGTGGTGGAAATCATTAGCCCTGGCGGACCAAGGCGGTTTTGCGCTGGCGGCGCCGTGCTGCCTTCCCCGGCACCTCTGCAGGTGGGGGGTGATGGGGAGGTCCCCGCTGCCCGCCGGGACGCCAGCCCCACAGCGCCACGGGGAACGGCAAGCTGATGGTCCACATGCTGAAACCCGGGGTCATCAGCATGAAAACGTGTAAGGTGGGTGCGGTGGTTGGCTTTGCTGTGGAGGTTTGCCCAATTTCTGATTGGGAAGTTTTCATTTTTAAAAGTTCGCGTGTGTGTAAGAACTTGTTTTCATTTTCTGCGCTCTTGAAGCAAAAGTTAAGGTACGCAAAAGAAATAGCGCGTTCCTGCATTTGGAGTATGCATGGCTTTTTTTATACATTTTTCAGTGTGGGAGGAGTTGGCTTAACTGAATAAATAACAGGCAGTAGCTGTGGTGACAGTTGGTCCAGGGAATACTTAAAGTACATGAGATGATTTGACCTGCCTACAGGAGAACGGCAACGGCTGAACTTAACCCACTTTTTATTTTCATGCCCGTTCTTGCAAAGCAGCTTCTGAAACGAACGCAAACAAAAAGGGAAGAACGCAACTAGCAATAAAGATGCGAAATTGATCCTTGTAAGAGGCAACTTGTTACTTAGCAAGGAGTCCCAAAGAATAGCCGTGAAAATAAGCATCAGCTTTGTTGATGTATTTTATATTGGAACATAGATTCCTGACCGTGAGGTTATTATTTTGAGACACAGTTTCTTTTAATTCAGTCCACTGCGGAATCAAAAACTCTTGTATGGTGGTGATATTAAGAATATATTTTCCAAGTTGTGGGTTGAAATATTTTATGGAGTAGTTAAGATAAAAGAGTTTTGTGACAGTTATGGGCTGAGGTTAACCTTCATAGTTTTATTACTGTCCTGAAACCTTTTCTTGAGAGATTTAAAAACTTTTTAAACAAATGTTTATCTGAAATGTAAATGAATCATCCAAAGTTGGTATTTGTTACCTGAATGTGATTTTAAAGTTATTTCTGAAATACCATGTTCCATTTAATTCCATTTTAGGAGCTTAGACTTTTAAAACGACTGGGATGGTGAGTGATCGCTTCTGAAAGAGTAACGTTGGAAGTTCCCTTTTCATGAAGGCAGCTATAACCAAGAGCATGGCCTATTGGTCATGGCCCGTAAGAGTGTAAAGGAAGAAGACACAATGCAATGTTTTTTCTGTTAGTGATGTCTTCTCCCTCTTTGTTGACACCACCAAAACAAATAACTGTTTTTGTCTGGATGCCTGTTTCATACAAGCTCAGTCAAATGATCTGTCGTGTAGCCTATTGACTGCTCATCTGATGTTAATTGATTTTTTTCACCCTGCCTGTCCAGCTGGAATGGTGATTCGAGTAGAGGGAAGATTATTCAGGTTGTGCAGTCTCTCAGCCATCTGAGTTCCTTGACAAAATCATGTGCCACCACCTTCCTTGGTGGCAAAGGGTTGTAGGCACAGAAGTTAAAAGGTTGTTGAAAGTCTTATTTCTGTGTCATCATGAATCACAGGTTTGTGTTACTAGGAAAAATCCTAGTGTTATTGCAGGGAAAAAGGAAAAAAACCAAAACATTTTGTAGTAGGCTCCAGTCGTAGTGAACTTTTCTAAAATTATGTGTTTTATGGGCGTGGGGGGCATCCACAGTAAATTTTCGTTGAAAGCTTTTTATGCAGCACTTAAACACTCAAGGCTGGGTGCCCTTCCTCCTCTTCAATTACACAGTTTGGGTAAATTATAAGCAGTTATAGTTTTCTAATTAAACTTATACGCATCATAAGGCAGATGCATTGTATTATGAATAGACTATAAAGAATAAATGTTTTTGTTTAAACAATGGCATTGCATATAAAGCCATAGAGAAAGTTTATGAACAAAAAAACCCCCTGTATACAAGTGAACAGGATTGTGATCTCGCAGGCTGTGAGGTTGTTATTTTGCTGTATTTGCTTGATCCCACAGCACACATGTTTTCTGTGAGAAACATTTCTGTAGAGGTGTGAGTCCTCCCAAATCTGTCATAGTTGAGAGTGGTGTAACTCCCACTTTCGGATTTAAAAAAAAAAAGGGATAATTTTATTTTGACTTTTTCCTCAAACAAAAACTTTGGCTTTTTAATGCCTGTATTGAAAAAAAAATAGATTTATTACTAGTGAAGTTGCAAATTCAGGTGATTTACACATTTGTTTCTAATGCATGATGAATAAGAGAACCAGCTCTGAAGTCTGTGTACGTTCCCTGATATGCACTTTAGAAGGAAATAAAATAGAGTTACTCAACAAAAATGAACCATGTTGAAGGCAAACATGCCCTGTGTTAACAACACTAGTAGTAATCTGCATTTTATTTTTTTTAACAAGTCTGGATTTTTTGTCACTCTTACTCCATGAGTTGCTTTTCTTACCAAAGCAGTAACTATTGGTACTTGTGACTGCTCAGATACCACTCCACTTCAGATATTCTTTGACACGTACAGGAGAAGGGTCTGATTCAAGTAATGCACCAACAGCTAGTAAGGGTAAAGTATGGGTAGGAGTAACACGGTGGAAACTCAGCCCACGACATCTCACTGGGTGCTTGCCCAGCTTGGGCGCAAGAGTGGATACCAACTGCTTCCCTGTTGCCGGAGTTGAAGACACAGTATGACAGTAAGTGGGCTAGGTAGAACCTGCACCTGGGCATGTACCACCCTCTGTCCATGCTGTCACTGTTGCATCCTGCTAAGCTGCTCAAACTCACATTTTCTCTGGATAGATGTGGTTTTTTGAGCCTCTCATATCACGAACTTGCCAGCTGTATTGGGGTGAAAAGCATGTTGTAAGTTTCTAGGCCAGCTGCAAAAGACCTCTTTGAAGAGGACTTTTGCAGATGGCCAAAGACTATTTTATAGATATTGAGGGAAGAGAGGGGCAATTCAAAGCTGAATTCCCCCGCGGCTGAGTATTTTGATGCTTTTTAGACCTAATTACCTTTAAGGTACCTCAGTCCTAATATGGCCATATTTATTATTTGGAATATGAAGAAAAGACATTAATCTCATGGCTATAAAACTTGGAAATAACAACTAGAATTTGAATTTGTACCCAGCATATCCCTTCTTGGTTTTATTTGACAGCTTAAAAGAAGGAAGTACAAGCTGTTGCATTCAAATAACATTTATCTCAAGAGCGGTAATCAATGCTCGCTTTGTTATGTTGATCATGTTGTATAATACATGGGCCTAAAAGCATCTGAAATCTGTGAGCTGTCTTTGGCATTGTATTTCTCATTTTTCTTTTCCGTCTTTCCAATTTGCTAAGTTTGCTGGAAATTTCATATAAAGACACAAACAATTCATGCATGCAGAACATATTGACTTCTGTTTTTCACTAACATTCATTGACCTTTTAGGTCAATAAATTTTGAAGTTGACTTAAAAAGTCAATAAGTCTTATTTTAATTTAGATTAAGTTTTAGTCTGATTCAGCACTCTGCTTCCCTTTTTATAAATAAATAAAAAAAAAAGCTTATAGCAATTTATTACTAAAATGTATGTCAACTAAGAACTGTTTCCTGTAGGTTTGGGAATCCCTGGCTGGGTTATAATTTTTTGCTCTGTTCCCAGTGCACCATTTGAAAGTGACATTCCAGCCTCGCAGCGCGTACTCTGTCCCGCTCAACAGCTCTAACATCAATTGTAGAGAGTGATACAGATAATTAAGCAAAACCGTGTGAATTTCAGGAGCAAATGTTTTCTGTCACGTTGGAATTTCACCTTACATGAGCAAATTTGACTTAAATTGCATTTCCATCTGACATTATTAATTCCATCAAGGAAGCTTTGTGTAATATTAATTACAGATACCAATTATATTATTTCATCTTTCCTTTCCATTGGAGCTTCAATAAAAATTCATTAAGTCAAGGACATGATTATCATAATAATTTTAAAAATCCACCTAAACTCTTTTACCACATGCACAAAAAAATGTTAATAGCATTGGAACCACGCGTGTGAGAATGTACTTGTCAAAGTTTTGTGCACGATACATCTGTCAGTAAGAGGGAAGGGAACATTTCCTCTGTTCCATTTTTGGTTTACTGCCGTGCATGCTTTCCTTTGATAAAGTAATTTGGCAGACAGGTTCTTATAGAAATCAGTGCAGTGGTATTAGCTTAAAAAATGTTGTGCTTTTTCAATATTATAGTTCTTTCCAATGACATTACTATTGGTGAAAAGCCACTCTGAAGTCATGTTAAGCAGCCGTATTTTGACCATACGGAATTTTGACCATGCAGTATGGCCAGCTTTCACAATGGCACCTTAACTTCACTTAATATAATTGACGAAAATAACCTTATTGATTTTTCAGTGGAAAAAAAAATGAACAGAGAAGTTATCAAGCGGTATTTCAAATTTCAGCAGCAAAGTAATTGGGGGAAAAAAACCAGCTAACTGTGAGGAAGTGCGTCTCTAAGACAGCAGCTGATAGCTGGCAGATTCCAGTTTTAAGATTCGAGCTTCAACAACCCATAAATCCAGGAATCCTCTACCACATTTGGAGTACTAATTTGATAATATAATAAAGGACTATAAGTTATAAAGCACGTATCTTTGAGGAAAGATCTGTAGTGTATGTAGAGACAACATTCTGCACTGATTTCAAGTGCTAATGCTTGATTTTAGTGTTAGCACTCTGGATCTGGGATATACGGTGATGAAGACTGTAGAGACAATCCTCTTCATTTTGAATGAAATCCAGTGTATCTTTGTCTTTGCATTTAACTGGTACAGCTAATTCCTATTCCTGTTCATGTAACCTTAGATATTTTTTTTTTAGGGATTTGGAAATAAGGACAGAAACATGGTGTTGCGCATGTAACAGCTTTGTAAGCATTTCTACCTCCCCGTTCATAGCTGCTATGCTGTTGTGATGAAACTGGAAACCACTGAAATCACCAATATATTAGCCAAGTATTACTGTGCATAGGCCATGAAACTGCTGCCGTGTCACTTGCCTATTCATGGAAATACCTACATGTAGTTTCAGAGTATCTGCACCTTTGCTTTGACCTGCCCCTCCGTTGCTTTGTATTGGCATTGCTTTGTATTGTATTCGTGTAATGTATTGGCACATAGTTGTTTTCACCATTGAATAATTTCCTTTTACAACTTCCATTTTGAATGTACATGGTTGGCTAGTTACTCTTTGTTTGATATAGCTCCTTTTCACTTTCTGTTCAAAATTGCATGATAAGTAGAGCTAAGATACAGTCTTCAAAAGGAATCCATGTTATGAGAAATGTGACAGATTTTCTTCTTTCTTCTAGGCATTGATTTTAAAGTAAAGCCAGTAACGTTTAACGATACAAGAGTGAAACTTCAAATATGGTAAGTTTTAATTTATATCACAAATGAGAGCCAACTATATTGCATCACAGCCTGAAAAATCTCATCTGCTTAATGTTGTGTCTTCCTAAAGTCAGTTATTCTTAGTAGGTAATTTTAAAATTTGAATTTGGCCTAGAGAAGCATACTTTTAGCAGCAACCTAATATAAGTTAAAAAGAGGGTTGTCGCTAAGTTGTTTTAACATTATTGTTAACTTGCAGCATACAAACAATGCAGATCTGTGATCCATAGTAAGTATATTTAATTGTATAGGAACACTGAGGTAAGTGACAAAGCAAGAAAATTTGAAATTTCATTGTCCATCAAATGCATGTTCAAAAGAGTCACTGAGAGAAAGCTAGTAAGATGAATCTTTGGGAACCCACACTCTATTTTTTTGTTTTTGAAGTTTTTCTGAAGGCTCTATAGGGTTACTGACAGCCATGTCTCCAGGCATCCAATACTGAAGGTTTTCTATATTTACCAGTACTTAATTTCTGAAGGCATAACTCTGTACATGAATTATCTGACCAGTATTACATCTACAGTTACTCCATCTCAGGTTTTCATACAAAAGTCTCGAAGGCTGTTTGCGGCTTTCTTAAAGCATAGTTATGTGTAGGAATCTCTGCATCCCTGTATTATGTGGCTTTTTCCCAAAACCTACCTTCCATCCAAACCAGCTTACTGTCTGTGTCACAGTTTACAAAGGGCTTGTCAGAATAAGGGATGTCATCTGACTCCTGCAGTGCTCGTACTCCAGATTTTTCTTTATCACCTGAGTTGCACTGATCTTAATGATTATCTATATAAAGAAGCCGTGGTGGGCTTGAAGTTACACTCAGACTTCAACCACTTGTTGAACTTCCCTAGGAGGGCTGTCTTTTTCAGAATAACTTTCCAGTGTATTTCTTTCATTGCTGTATCTGATACCCAGATTTCCTCTCATCCTTATCTTTTCTTGTTCCTTTCGTGTTAGGGTATACCGCTCAAAATTTGGACAATGCTCCTTAAAATAAAGTGATATTTCTTGGTGGTTCTGCAGTTTGATGATCTTTTATTTGTTTGTCTGTGTGTGTGATTTCTTACAATTTTTTTCAGGGATACTGCTGGCCAGGAACGATTCCATACGCTTAGTACTAGTTATTTTCGTGGCGCGCAAGGCTTTGTTCTGGTATATGACATCACAAATCTGGACAGTTTTCAAAGTATAACAAGCTGGATGAAAGACATACATGAGGTAAATATATCTAACTGTGGTTCATCTCTTAATGAAGGGAGTTCATGAGTTACTGCAATTAATGTTTTAAATGACTGCATGAGATTGATTCTTGCTCCTTAAGCTGTATGTTTCTAATCAGAATTCCTTACATTTAACTCGGCATACAGTATGATAGGAGGATTACTGTTATCTGAAACTGGAATATAGCATAGATTATCCAGGACAAGCCCATGGTGATGTAGGAGTGTTTTCTGAAGTACTTTTAAAACATAGCTTACAAGCTGATTTTGCGCATGCTGAGTTACGGTGCTTTTGTCATTGCTGTAGCTCCACACAAGCCAATCTCCCCAAGCTCATCCCAGGATTTTAATTGGCCTCCATGTCAAAATTCCATATCACAGCCAGTGATTTCCCTTTCATAATTTCATTACTTTAGTGTAGTTACCTCAATCCAAGAATCAAAGGACACAAATCAAATCGAACATCCTCTTTGTCCTTGCTGGATATTCCCTTTGAGAGGATGGTTTCAGGAGGGAGGAACTGGGGGAGGAAGAGGAGAATCCCTTTTTGGTGCCAGTGAGCTGTTTGGTTAGCTCAGCTGCTTGTGGTACTGCAACCCGAAATACGTGCTTTCATGTGACATAGGAAGTGATTCAGCAGCACATGGCTGCCAGACGGGGAGTGTGTTCCCACACCTCTTCCTGCTTCTGAATGTTGGCTCCCACTGTGCTGCTTCTGGAGCTTGGCAGAGCCCTCTGAGGTTCACGCTGGCTTTCTAACGTCATAGGAAACGAACACGGCAAAACCAGTTTTCTGCTCCGTCAGTGAGTTTAAGAGGGTCATAGCAAGGTCTGATAGTTACTGGAGTTGGTGCGAGGTAAACAGGTAGGAGTAGGAAGGCGAGGAGAAGAACCTGTGGGAACAGCGTGAGGGAGGAACCAGGGAGGGAAGAGTGGGCAAGCCCTTAGACATCAGATCGTTCAGCTGCCTGTATCCTGAGTCTTTATTGCTAGGTCTCTCGTGATGTGTTCTCTGTTAAGTAGAGGTGGGTCAGTTTTAGAATAGACTAGTTCGGCTGGAAGGGACCTACAGCAATCATCTAGTCCAGCTGCCTGTCCGCTCCAGGGCTGACCAAAAGTTAAAGTCTGTTATTAAGGGCATCGTCCAAACACCTCATAAACACTGACAGGCTTGTAGCACCGACCACCTCTCTAGGATGCCTGTTCCAGTGTTTGACCACCCTCTCGGTAAAGAAATGCTTCCTGATGTCCAGCCTAAACCTCCCCTGGTGCCACTTTGAACCATTCCCACACATCACTGGATACGAGGGGAAGAGACCAGCTCCTCCCTCTCCACTTCCCCGACTCAGGAAGCTGTAGAGAGCAATATTGCTCTAAGCAGTAACATGGGAGTTTGTTGCTAGTATGCTTGTATAAGTAAGTATGTAGTTAGTATGCTTGTATAAGTAAGCAAGCCGGTGTAAGAATCCAAGTAAGATAGTGCTCTTTGGTTAAAATCAAGTAAACATTCAGGCAGTTTTGTAATACTCGGTGAATTGGTAGGAATATGACATGATGGATGGGAGAGTTCATCCTGGCAAAGTGGGCTTGAAATAAAACCATCAGGCGCATCCTTTTCTTTCCTCACAGCTTCAGTGTATGGATGAATTAATGAACTACACAGGGTCATATATCCAATAGTATATACACAGGATATCTCATACTCTTGGTAAAACATTACACTTACGTTACCTCAGTATTAAGAGCATTACTATGGTGATCTAGTACATCATTATCCTTGGTGTTAGAGCCATCTTAAAAGTCTTAATGGCAACAGAGCCCAACTTTAGTAACGTATTACAAAGGAAACTTGATGATACAATATTCTTACTGGTTTGTCTGCACACACTTCAAACTAACACACGTGTTTTATTACTTTGTTAAGAAAAACGTGTGTCCTTTTCCTGTTAGGCAAACCAACAAAAGTCACAGCTAGATGTGCCACTGGTTATACAGTTTCATGAATAGCTCGGATTTAACTCAGCACACAGTTTGATAGTAGGTTTACTGTTATCTTAAGCTGAAAATGTAGATCATTCATATATACCAATTTTTATGTATATGTATGTGCATATATGTATCCATGCGTATAAATTTAACTATAAAATAGTGATCTGTCATCGCACTGCCTTCAAAGGGGTCATTTTGTCCTGTCATCTTTAATTAGATCAACAGGATGGCTGATTCAGTGGGCTACAATGCACAACCATAAACACAAAGAAAGTATCAGGACCGTATGGACTAGGGTGGAGGAAAGGATGGGACTAGCTCTTGTAGCCACCACGCAAGCTTAGATCTGCTTAAGTCAATCTGGAAATCACACCTGCACAAGCCTGCTTTCTGTTTGTGACACTTAAAAGCTTTTGTGTAAACATACTCAAGCTATTAATATTTAGATTGTTTAATCTTGACCCCTGAAGGTACTTTGTTAGTTTAAAATTTAAAAAATGGGGAAAATACTCAATTTAAACCAATTTCTGTAAATTATATGATTGTAAATGTAAATTGCATGATTGATTGTACCAATCTCAAAACTAGCAATTAGTGAGTGTTGTAATAGAGCTAGATAATAATAAAAAATTTAATTTAGTCCTAGTGGGATATCAATTTCTGAAGTGTCTTGGTGAAAATATATGGGGCCATTCATTGCAAAAGAAGTGTTTTTAAGCAATAACTGTTAAAACACAGGGCATTTCATGAAAATTAATTACTTACTGGAGGTTGGTGACATTCCCTGCATTTGCTTTGGTCTGTGAATGCAAACCAGTATTTAGTTCCCCAGAAATTCCCGGTATCATGGTAGCTTTTGCTACAGCACCCTTCAAAATATGCAAGCATAGAAAATTTAAATAAAATTTAAAAAGGGAAACAGACACAGGCTTAATTAACACCAGACTAATAGGTAAAGCTTGCACCTGAACCGATCAAACAGGCCTTTTTGAGACAATTCAGTTATTACATTACACTCTCATTTTTTAATTCTTTGTACACAGAGATTTTAAACAAAGCTTTTTAAAAATCTGTTCAGTGTGCTAAGCCATTTTTACAACAGTTGAAAATAACAATCTAAGCAATTTAATATTCCTAAAAACTCCGTTGATTTTATAAAAACTGGCCAGTAAGTGCTATTACAATCAGATTACCAGTAATGTTCTCATTGTATTTCAATTATTTTAAGTGTGCAATACAGCAGCTTTCCTATTAAAAATGAATTACTGTTCAAAGAACTTCAAGGCACAAATATGCTGCCATATCTGTATTGTTGTAAAATTTGTATTCAGAGCTAGAGGAAACTAAGTAACATGACTGTACTTAAAAAGCTTGCTAGAAAAATATACTCACAGATTAGTATCTTAGGACATTATTGGCAAATCCAGTACAGGTATATTGGATTTGTCATGCACTCATTAGGAGCATGATAATTGCAGGAAGATTACTTTAGAACCTGAAACCATTCTTTATTTGTAGGACTGCGGGTCATGTCCAATTTATTAAGGTGTTTCTCTTGTTTGCTGACATGGTTTTTAGCTATTGTATGCAGCTGTTCTGAAAGGCTGATTCTGTTTGGCCTTTAAAAATTAAATACACGTAACTGTGTACAAAATCCATTTGCAGAAAAAGTTCTTTCCAGGATGGCTGGAACAAGATTCCAACTAACATAATGGCAAAAAGTTCCTCACAATAGAGTGGTCAAATGCTCAAACAGTTGCCCAGAGGGGATCTGGAGCTATTTAATACTCAATTCAACAGGGCCTTCAGCAACCTGACCTGACTTTGAAGTTGGCTTGTCTTCAAGCAGGGGGTTAGGCCAGATGACTTGTCCCTGCTTACTGCAGGGGGGTTGGGCTAGATGACCTCTAAAGGTCCCTTCCAACCCAAAGCATTCTATGACTTCCACAAGTCCTTGCCAACGTAAGGTACTCCGTGAGTCATGCGTGGCATCTGAGTCTCCAAAAACTTTTGACATAGATGGTAGGTCCTAGTTTTCTTTTAAATACATTAGACTGGTTTTCGTTGTGCTAGTCTCCTGGTGCGGCCACGAAGATGGCATTACCAGTTCCTAACAATTACCTCCGTGCTGAAAATCCTCTGCTAGCACAGAATTTTCTGCATGGGGAAGATAAATTCATTGTCTCATGCAGTAGCAAGTCGTGGTGACAGAATTTAGTGACCTTGGAATACATTAGCTTTCTGTTTGTAATACCTGAAGAAGTGACCCCTTGACCGGGATATGAAATGTATGTGTGTGTTGGGTTACTGCCATTTTTTCATAGTGCCTTTCTCCAGTTCTGTTCATTTGATGCATCTGAGAGTTAGGATACTGGACTGTCTTTCAGTGTTTCTGCATCATACTTAAATAAAAGCAGCACAGCAAACTCCTTTACAAATGTAAATTAGTTTGACTTCCAACTCTTCTGAGTTTTTCTTCCTCAGATGGGAAAGCTTGATGTCAAAAGGATCAAATTATTCCAGTTCATAGATAGGTTTGTTGTTATGACTCTGATTAAAAGTGAAAATTCTTGTTCCTGTCACTTTACTAAATTGGTTTACCTCTAATCCCAGATTGTTTTCAGGATAAATTGGTTTATATCTTATCGTGTCTAAGTTTGCTAATAGACAAATTCTACCATTTGTTCATTTCCACTGAAGTCCTGGAAACTAGACATTTGTAACTGAGGTCATAAGGTGGCACTTAGAAAAATATATGGAAAGAGACATGAATGGGAATCACAATATGAACACTGCCCATGTGATGCTGTCAAAGAGACTCTGAGGACAATATATTCCTAACAAATTGCTCTTCATTAATATAAAGGGTAAGTTTCTAGTGTCATTGTCTAGTGAGTAGGAAGAAGAAACTTCCCAGCTCTATGGCCTTCCCTAGCTCTGCCTTCATCTTGCTGCATGATCATATGTATCCTCTTCAGAACTGAAAAATTACATTAGTGCTACATTTCTTCCTCAAATACAAGCTAATTAATTATTACCATAGAGTATTTATCAGGTATGGGTTCTCGATTTTACTGTTTGGACCTACAAACAAACTTCTGTTCCCTTTTCAAACTGTAATCCACGGGTATCAAAATCATGCAGCCCTGCACAGCTATGCCCTGGAAATGTGGTGGAGGTACAAGGTGGTGATGCTGTAAGGCCCATCACTGGATACATAGCTTTACGCAGCAAGGAGTCTGGATGAGCTGGTAATCCCGGTCAGTTTGCTGCAGGGGAGGGTGAGGCCAGTCGTTCACGGTAGGGTCTGTGCTCACCATTTTAAAAGTGAAGGGATAGTTCCTTCCAATTACCTGTAGGTACAAATCTGACGTAGTTCTATTTCAATAAAGGTGTCTGTGCTACTTTTCATACTCACATGAATTCACAGCGCCTCTGCAAAATAGTTTCCCTGCAAAATGAGAACAACTGCAGAAAAAAAGACCTGACATTTGAGAAAAAAAAAACCCAAACAAATTACATACGAAAGGGGTGAGCAAGATATTTTCCCTTTTGCATTTTTGATTTCTGTTAATAGCCACATAGTCAAGCAGTGAGTTGGGCGTTTACCTCGTTGGGTGCACAGGCCAGGTGAAAGTTGTGCAGTACGGTAATTAGTGAAGAGCGTGGATGGATGGCTCCTGTCAGAGTAGGCTGCTGAAGAGCACCGTGGTACTATGGTGCAAGAGTCCGGTGTTCCTAGTCCGGTCCGTGGCACCACTGCATTTGAGGCTCTGGTGCTGCTCCCTCCTGTGGCCAGCGATCATAGCAGCCTGGCTCCCACTGCCACCAGATCCAGCTGCCAGGGAATCCAGTGGGGCAAAAACCCTTTCACTAAAACCTGATGACTCTGCCAAATGCTTCAAAATCTTGGTCAGTCTCAATAAATCCCTCGGCTCCAATTTTTGGTGGGAAATGTAGTGCTGATATTTCCTTTTTGGACATTTAAAAAAAAAGTAGGCTAGGTTTTCTCAAAGTTCAGGTTATTTTTATTTCAAGTTTCAGTAAAATGTGACCTTTAAAATGTTAAAACCAGAAGAAAAACTGAAGAGAGTGAACCAAAAATCTGGATGTATTTTTGAGATACCAAAGCAAAACACTTTTTTTTTTACTTCTCAGAAAAAAAAAAATCCTTTTTGCCTTGATGAAACTAATTAAATTTTTAATAGTATTTTTCCATGACATGGGAAAAAAATGTTTCCTGACTCTATTAGCTTAGTCAGTACTTACTTGCATAATAGCATCTTAACAACTGTAAAATAACCATCCTCTTTTTAGCTATAGATTTTTGCATTTGGAAAGCTTATTCCTGAGCTATAAATACACAGTGAGCTTTTGGAAGCACTGAAGAGCCATATTTTTGGCCAATTCAAATAAGTGTACCTCTGCAGTTTTTATGCCAACTGAGCACGTGGTCAAGCTTCTGCCTAGTCATATTGACTTAATTTTTTAAGACTTCATCTACGTAATCAGTTTTCAGAATTTAAAATGGATGCCATTTTGGTGTATAGTCTCCAGTTTTCTAAAAGCAAGAAACTGCAAGGTACCGTCTTTAAAAAAGGAGTACTTTCAGTGCTTTGGTGGAGGATCCTGTCAAAGTGAAATGCATTATTACATTATATTGATGTAGAAATATTTTTTTTGCTGAAACAAATACTTAGTGATTGGTAATACTGATAAATACTTACTGAAAGACCTTGTACCTCTAACCTTTACATTTTGTTACTATTTGAAGCTGTTTAGAAAGAACGTTCCTACTGCAAAAATTTGTGCTGTTTGTACAGAAGTAAAGTTACAGGATTAATTTCATGGTTTTGTACATACAGTATGCTAGCATTTCCCTTTGACCTTTTACTTCAGAGTAAAGTCAAATGTCGCTTCGGCTACATACAGTCTTCTTCCAAATAAAAAGTTGATTATGTGATGAGATTAAATTGTCTTTACCCCATTTTAGGGACTGATGTATATGGGTTTATGTAGGAGAACCATTGACCTTAATGAGTAAAGCTCCAATGCATTCCGAAACGGCCAACATTTTGGTCTATTAATCCAGGCTAGATTGATTCATTATTTTAGGCCTGTACTTTGTACTCTTATGTTGAGCTTACTTCATTTTAATACTACATTATCTTGAACTCATCAGCAGTGGGTATGAAATGAGATTAGCTGATTCTAAAATGAGAATGGATTAAAAAAAATGAAATAGTGTTCCTTAATAATAAATTGTGCCTACTCCTGTACTCTTCAAATAAGACAACTTAGTTGTAAAACTGCAAATAGACTAAAAATAATGAATAGAGGTTTTTCTTTGCATTTCTCTGAAGGGAGGGACGTGTATCCGTGCGCATGCAGGAGAGCTCTGGGGAAGAGGATTGTGCCTGATTTTGTCTTATGGCAAAGTTGTAAAAATTAAGACTTTGACAGATATGAGAGATTTCATCAATGTCCTTGTAGAGAGATCTGAGACCAGGCTTTTTGAGTCCTCAGGGAAGCTGTGTGAGCATGTACTTTGAGAATTAAGCCATGGGATCAGACCACGTTAGCTTTAATTGTCTCTAGATTGAGGATCTCAGTTAAGCACCAAAAGTGGTTTTAAATATTACGATTTTCACAACACATAATCAGTTTTCAATTTCCACGTGTTGTTGCAGAACTGTTCCTTTTCCTTGTCATTATTCCAGTCATGTATAGTTACAATGGCGTATCTTAAAATAACACTGATGTAAAGCACGCGGTGCATTTCACAGTCATCATGTACGTAACTGGATTAGTGGAACGAAGGATGGAGACAAGGTCAAAAAGCTAGATTTTTTTTTTTCCTTCCTTTTGAAATTGGTGAGGTTTTTAAATTTTACTTCATTAAAAATCTCTTGCCTTCTTCCAAGTGTCTTGGAATAATCAAACTTTTATGTTGAGTTTGAACACTTTTAATGTAATTTTACTGTCTGTGTGCAAAAGTGAAGCACAGAGAGATGTTCTTTCAGGTGCAGCAAATTCCTTCCTTTTTACTTGTGAGTGCTGGATGTAGACCTGGCTATCATGCTAATCCATGAACCCATTACTTCAGGGAGGGCAGTGTCTGTAAATTCAGGGCATTTCCTGTCACTATAAAGCCTCAAGGTGGGAGCATTCATCAGAAGATGGTGCCCATGCACCATATACTTTATACCTTATGAAAGGGGTTGGAAATTATGCCCTGCACTTGTAAGTGCCTTTTTTCTGCTCTTTGCAATCTTGCTGTTTTCCTCCAAATCCCAGTAACTGGTGGAAAATATTTCCACATATGAAAAGGTCAGGACAGAATTTAGCCTTTACTTCCAAGAAAATAAAGTGTTGAAGGTTAGTGTGAGCTGAACGTGAAGGGCTTTTGTTGTTTGCTTTTTTTTCTTACTTGACACTTACTAATGCTGGTTCTCTTTCAGAAAGCAGGTGATGAAGTGGATGTAATACTGTTGGGCAACAAGTGTGATAAGGAGTCAGAACGTGTAGTTCCAAAACAGAAAGGAGAAAAGGTATCATTGGTACTTTCTTTGGGTTCTCCTGAGTATGTTAGTATGTGAATGTGAGCAGTTACAACAAAAATGATATAAAGCTCCTGCATTTCAAAAATGTATTAGGAATTGCTACAGAAGAAGCAGTTTGGGAGTTCTGGAGTGTTGGATTTTTTTAAACATATGAGCAGAAATACATTAAGTAACTCCTAGCTGATCTCCTTAGAATACTGGTTTTTATTTTAAATGTTAAAATGCACTTTAAAAGTTTTAGGTGTTAGAATAGAAATCTTACATTTTGAATTAAAACTAGTAATATCTTAGTCTGTATTTTCAGAGTACTTTTTTAATGCGGAAAACTAAAATGTAACGCGTAATACATTCTGCATAATTTTTCTGGTACCGCCCATCATTGATTTTTTGTTTTTGCTACAGCCTGACTTTAAAGAACTATTCTGGCAGCCTGTGTGCACTGATCTGCATTGTCTATGAATAGCCTTAAATAATACTAGACAGATACATTTAGGGAACATCCAGCCCCCCCTAGATGTATGTGTCATACAGCTGAGACTACAGTGTAGTTTATACCTGCTAACCATGTGTAGGCGAAGAACTGGTGTTAAGTGGGGAGTGCTGTTTTAAAGGCAATGGCAAATTACTCTTACTGAGAACCAATGAGGAAATGCAGGAGCCCTGCTATAGCAGAAGAAGCTGTGATAATGACTAAATGTCGCAGGAGAGTGTGTCCTGTATACCAGAAAACTTTGCAACTGCAAACTGTATGCATCTGTTGTCTGGAACTTGGAGTGAGCCCTTCTGTTGTGCTTTCAGGCACGGTGAGTCAGGCAGGATGTCTTGTGTTTAAAGAAAAGAATGCTGATAATTTCTTGCCAATTATATAACCCCAGATGAGGGAGCATTAAAAAATAGCATCACCTTTTCAACAACGTTAGAAATAGAAACTTTTGGAAGTTCCTTGTTCGTATGCAAGACGCTTTTCAATGTTAATGTACTATATCTGTGTACAAGGAATAAGGTTGCTGAAAAATGCATGTATACTCTCACTCCAAGAATGCAGTGTCAGAAATCTGAAGAGTCACTGGATGCATGTGCACAAGAGGGCAGTAGTAGGATTTTGCATATGGTATTAACCGTGACATTTTCTGACTTTTGTGTACTAGCCATGCAATCAAAGTTTCTCTTAATGTAGTATTCTTTCAGAAACAAATCATTACCTCCTCGCCAATGAGTCTGCTTTCTAGATTTCTTCTGTGTCTTGAGGCAAGGCAACTCTTCAGTTATACTATTTCTTCTTTTAATGTGATTTACAAATGCTAAAGAATCTGACTGAACCAGCTGGAGAAAGATTCTATTAGCTGAGAGTGAGCTAATAATTCTCCTCTCAAAAAAAAAAAAAAATAAAAAAAATTCCTTATTAAGAGGGGAAAATAGTTTGATACTAACTCTACCACATAATAATTCATACTTACATATTTCATATTACCCTGTGAATATGAGCTGTAAGTACTGTTCTGTGTAGAGTCTTGCAGAGAAGACCCCTAGATTCCCTGGGAATCTTATCAGCTATAACAATCTGTCATAACTGAGTGGTCATCGTGTGCCACTTTATAGACTAATTTAATGCTGAGAATTTTTTTGTTTGTGTTCTTTTGTAATTACATAATTTTGATCACTCAGAAATGGATATATTTAACACTATGAAGTATTTTCTTATATTAATAGCTTTTTATTCATGTTGAGAAAAGCTTGAACTCAACCTTCTTGGGCTCTTCCATCCCCCCCAACATTATATTTTTCTCTGAAAAATAAAAATGTTGAAGGTTATATGACTTGGTAGAATGTAGCCGTTTTTCTCCTATCATATTCTTCTGACAGAAGGAGCCAAGTAAAATATTCTTCCTTTTTTTGCTTTTGCTATCTTCATGTGCCTGACTTCAAAGCTGATTTTAAAGGTACAATACGAATGAAAAAAACAATTCTGTACAGTTCTAGGAATACTTCAGACACATCTCTCTTCAACACTAAGAAAACATAGCAGTGCTTTGCTAGGAAGTAGTATATTTTGAGTTAAAAGAAATGAACAATTGGAATTAAATTTCTCCTTGAAAGATATATTGGCATTATTTATTTTGTTATTTTAAGTAAGCTACGAGCTTATTTCACTCAAGATCTCCAAAGTGTTCTCAAGGATAATATTAAAATAACATTTCCCAGTAGCATACTTCCCATAGGTTTGTAAATGTATTTAGGTATTTTATTTATGGATCTATTCAAGATGCTCCCAAAGGCAAAAAAAAAGTAATTCTTTGAATGTGCCTTTCTAGTTTCTTTATGAGAGGGAGTAGCCAAAGCTGTGTTCATATTTCCGACTGCTTTAACACTGGACTGTTGCTTTTTTTTCCATCTAGCTACGTTTCTAGAGGACTTGCTTGCCACGATACTTACCAGTATGCAAAGTGAATTGGAACAGTATATACATTAGTCGTCTTTGACCAATATTGTGCACATACAGAGAAAATGGGGGTGCATTGATAGGTATAGCAGGCAATGTAGTAACATGATACAGAGAAGGCTGAAGTACTCAGTGTTTTGGGTGGGTTTTTTTTGTTTTGGGTTTGGTTTTTTTTTTATTGGTATTCACAGGTGGAGCTTGCTCCCAGATCTCTTCATGTACTGGTTTGGGAAGGAGCAGGTTAGCCAGCAGTGGGAAAGCATTGAATTAGAAACTGCATAGGAAAGTTGGATGCATCCATAGACATGATGAAGATCACCTGATTCCCATTTGTGCTGAAAGAGCTGGTCAGTGTGATTTGGGCCACTGTCAGTCAACTCTGAAAAATAATGGTGGTTGGGAGAGATCCCTGTTGACTAGAAACACGCCAGCATGACATCTATCTTTAAAAAAGGCAGGGAAGACGGTTCAGGGAACTATAGTCAGTCAGCCTTGCTTCAGTCAGTGGAAGGATTGTGGAACATGTCATCAAATGCTTTTCCAAGGATACAAAGGACACAAAAATAATCTTGAATAGTCAACAGAGGGCAAATTGTGCTTCATCACTCTGGTTGCTTTCAATGATGCCAGGAAATGACTAAGGGGACAAGGGGAGAGTGGTGGTTGTGATATATCTTGAATTTAATAAGGTTTTTGTCACCTTCTCCCATGGCATCCTGACTTGGAAGCTAGGAAATGTGGGCTGGACAAGTGCACCATTAGGTGGACTGAAAATTGGCTGAACTACCAGAGGCAAAGGGCAGCGATTGAAGGCTACGTGTCTGGTTGTTAAGCTAGTAATGAGGAGAGTACGCAAGGGGTGTGTAGTGGGGCTCACGTTGTTCAACATCTTCATCAGCGATCTGGCTGATGATACAAGGAGATTTGCATGTGACCTGAGGTTAAGGGGTGTGACTGGCGCACCAAATGGGAGAACACCAATTCTGTGGGACCTTGATAAGCTTGAGAACTGGGCCAACAGAAACATCATGAAATCCAGTAAGAAATGCAAAGATTTACACCTGGGATGGAATATTCCCAGGCATGAGTCACTGCCCTGTTGCAAAGGACTGCCAGGTTACAATGATCTGGATGTGGGGATTGAGTGCACTGTCAGCAAGTTTGCAGATGACACCAAGTTGGGCGGGATTGTCAATCTGCCAAAGGGTAGGAAGGCTCTGCAGAGGGATCTGGACAGTCTGGATCGATGGGCAGAGGCCAGTTGTATGAGGTTCAACAAGGCCAAGTGCCGGGTCCTGCACTTGAGTCACAACAACCCCATGCAACGCTACAGGCTTGGGGAAGAGTGGCTGGAAAGCTGCCTGGCAGAAAAGGACCTGGGGGTGCTGGTTGACGGCCGGCTGAGTATGAGCCAGCAGCGTGGCCAAGGAGGCCAAAGGCATCCTAGCTTGGATCAGGAGTAGTGTGGCCAGCAGGAACAGGAAAGTGATCGTGCCCCTGTACTCGGCACTGGTGGGGCCACACCTCAAATACTGTGTTCAGTTTTGGGGCCCTCACTACAAGAAGGATGTTGAGGTGCTGGAGCGTGTCCAGAGAAGGCAAATATTATTCCCACCTTGGCCCATTCCCTTGGGAGGCAACGGTGCAACTGTTTTTCTCCATGTATTTAGGTGTATAAATTAGAAAAAGTTTAGGACCTTAAAAAGCTATGAATNGCAAATTGTGCTTCATCACTCTGGTTGCTTTCAATGATGCCAGGAAATGACTAAGGGGACAAGGGGAGAGTGGTGGTTGTGATATATCTTGAATTTAATAAGGTTTTTGTCACCTTCTCCCATGGCATCCTGACTTGGAAGCTAGGAAATGTGGGCTGGACAAGTGCACCATTAGGTGGACTGAAAATTGGCTGAACTACCAGAGGCAAAGGGCAGCGATTGAAGGCTACGTGTCTGGTTGTTAAGCTAGTAATGAGGAGAGTACGCAAGGGGTGTGTAGTGGGGCTCACGTTGTTCAACATCTTCATCAGCGATCTGGCTGATGATACAAGGAGATTTGCATGTGACCTGAGGTTAAGGGGTGTGACTGGCGCACCAAATGGGAGAACACCAATTCTGTGGGACCTTGATAAGCTTGAGAACTGGGCCAACAGAAACATCATGAAATCCAGTAAGAAATGCAAAGATTTACACCTGGGATGGAATATTCCCAGGCATGAGTCACTGCCCTGTTGCAAAGGACTGCCAGGTTACAATGATCTGGATGTGGGGATTGAGTGCACTGTCAGCAAGTTTGCAGATGACACCAAGTTGGGCGGGATTGTCAATCTGCCAAAGGGTAGGAAGGCTCTGCAGAGGGATCTGGACAGTCTGGATCGATGGGCAGAGGCCAGTTGTATGAGGTTCAACAAGGCCAAGTGCCGGGTCCTGCACTTGAGTCACAACAACCCCATGCAACGCTACAGGCTTGGGGAAGAGTGGCTGGAAAGCTGCCTGGCAGAAAAGGACCTGGGGGTGCTGGTTGACGGCCGGCTGAGTATGAGCCAGCAGCGTGGCCAAGGAGGCCAAAGGCATCCTAGCTTGGATCAGGAGTAGTGTGGCCAGCAGGAACAGGAAAGTGATCGTGCCCCTGTACTCGGCACTGGTGGGGCCACACCTCAAATACTGTGTTCAGTTTTGGGGCCCTCACTACAAGAAGGATGTTGAGGTGCTGGAGCGTGTCCAGAGAAGGCAAATATTATTCCCACCTTGGCCCATTCCCTTGGGAGGCAACGGTGCAACTGTTTTTCTCCATGTATTTAGGTGTATAAATTAGAAAAAGTTTAGGACCTTAAAAAGCTATGAATTTTGTTGTTTGTTTGGTGTTTTGTTTTGTTTTTTTTTTCCTTCCCCCTCATGCCAACATATCTAAGCTATCTGTAAGGGAAATACACTGGAAAGAGAGAACATGAGTAAATTAAATAAAATCAACCAATGTAGTCTACTCTGCAATTTCTTCAAAGTTTTTTCTCTCTTCTCCTATTACCATAATACATTTTTGCATATGTATCTGTTCTTTGCTTGCCTGTTATCTCTGTGCTTCTCTCTCTCTGGTAAAAAGGAGCATCTTTTTTTTATATTTCATCATGCCTCTTTTTCTAGAGTTTTTGTCACATTTTTATCTATACTTTTCCGCAGGCACTCCATTAGTTTCCTCTAAATAATTGCCTAGGAGACAGTTCATTTTCCAAATAGATCGAAACGTTGAGAACAGACCCACTAGAGTTTATTCTTCTTATATACAAGTAAAGATAAGTTTAAAAAGTTGTTTTGAAAATGCAAAAATTTAAGAAGAATGTTTTAAGAGTTACCTGAAATTTATAAACTGGGGATGAGTACAGAGTACTTTACTGAGCTGACATTTACTTAATCAGTGTTTATATAGTATGTTAGAAGCTGTCAGAACACCTCCTCTGTATCTCTCCATATCTTCATTAGGAAGTGGTGTTTTCCTAAAGACTGTTCATCCCATTGCCTACATTTGTTTTTCAGCTTGCTTGGGAACATGGAATACCCTTTTTTGAAACCAGTGCTAAAGATAATGTGAACATTGAGGATGCATTCTCAGTCTTGACTCAGGAAATACTGGAAAAGGTAGGCTCCTTTTCTGAGTAGAAAGAAAATGGGAGCTTTTCCTTGACAGGTTGGGTAAACAAGGTTGTAAACACAGAAGAGGTTTAGCAAAGCACGCTGGTTTTGCATTATGGAGTTAATATTTTGGGAGGATTCTGTAGCTGTAGACATCCGGAGGAGGAACATGGGGGAGAAGAATTGTGGAAGAAGAGAACAACAGAAGAGGGGAGCAGGTAAAACACAGTTCAGAGAGAGGTGAAAATTCAGGGAAGCTGAATTTGTGGCTTTCCTTTCCACGCTTTTCTTCAAGGGAAATGTTAACACTCTAGAGTAGTTCCGCTTCTGTGCCAGAAAGATTCTTTTTTTTCCTGTAGGTTCCTGCACAATATGCATACTGTGAAGATGCTGCACCCTGATGGAATGAGCGGACCTTTTATATTCAGCAATCAAATGTTTTAGCCAAAGTTCATAGCTGTTTGTTTGGATGATTTACACTACTGCTTTTGAAGTTATTAGGACCTAAAGATTTGGCAGTTATTAGGACCTAAAGATTTGGCAGTAGAATCAATATTGTAGCTGTCAGAGTCTGCATCTCTAGCTACCTCAAGTGCGTTGACTTAAAGGTCCTACTCCTCAGAGTTGCAATACTTTTGTAGAAATGAATTATTGTTAATTGGCTCTGAAAATGTTTTGCATTGCAATTTATTTTTAGACGGTAGGATATTATATTAGACATTAATGGATGTTCTTCATGCAATGCATTATCATTGTCATTCATCACCAATATTAGTTATACAAAACTAACCTTCCATTCCGAATACTCTTGAAGTCATAATAAAGATAAATGAGGAAAATTACTGACAAAGCCACAAGTTGCAGTGTTTTGATTAAGTAGCCATAGGGGATGGTCAGAAGAATAGCTCAGGGTTGGACTGCTTCTAAATCAAGGTCCTGTCGTATTATACTATAACACAAGCTGTAGTTGGTTATTTGGGGGGAGAAAAAAGAAGGTTTTGATTCCTTTAGCATGAAAAAGAAACTCAACAGTCAAATATCCTTTAGGAGGATAATGCCAGGCCCTTGAATAGTTGGCAAAAAGTCTCAAATAAGATAACTCTGATCTTCTTGTAAATGAAAAAGACATTGTCTACTGTAAACAGAGAATATATTTGTTAGTATAAAGCATGAAAACTACAAAACAATAGCTATGATCATAACTGCTGCAAATACAAATGTGTGTGAAGTGAGCATTTCTGCACGGTGTGTTTGGGTAAGATCTGAGAGAATTCTCTGCAGTGTGCAGAAATGTTCGGATATTTCTCACATTAAGATTCCCTTCACTTATTTTACTTTAAGTGGAACTTTAGCATTCCTATTCATCTTCACAGAAATTCATGGGTTTTGTAACGTGGACATGCAAACAAATTCAGATCATGTTGAAAATGCTATACTGCTGCACGTCTTTAATTAGAACTGCTTGGGAATACAGTTGTACACTCTGCATGCATGTATGTGTGTTTGGAAAATACGTCCATGAGAATTTGCCAAGTTTGTCTGTAGGAATGTTTCACCTTATCTAGAAATGTTTGCAATTCCTGGTGGGGCATCACGTGCCATTACTTCGGTGTATAATTTGCCATTTTCAGTGAAACACATTTGTTGATTTAAACAAGGCTCCTTTAGCCCAATTGGTTTTGCCACTGGCCTGATAAGAAAGAGTTCACGGTAAAAAAAAAATAAATCTACCATACAGTTTCATCATGGTTTTCAGGTTCGACAAAATAATTTGCTTGTTCACAAAACTGTGAAATCTGAACGTAGTACTTGAATTTTAACTTCCTCTAACTGATGAAATTTTGGAGAAGGGAAAATGCAGTAGGAAGTGTGACTAGGAACTGTGAAAAATGACATGATAGATGCCAGTCTGAGATCACTTCAGTCATACATCCATTCTGTAATGGTAAAGTATGTACTTGCTGATGTAAAAAGGAGATACAGCTTTGCACAGTCTTTTGGTCCAAGACACCTCTGTCTGAGAGAGCAGAATATTGGGCCTGCCTTATTTCTGCAATAGGACCACCTGTCCCAGGCTGATGAGATGCTTCAGTGGAAGCATGTCATTGCTTTACCAGTCCCAGAGAGGAAACTCGTTTTAAGGAACTCCCTAGAAAAGTCTATTACGGCCATGCTTTTAGGAAATACGTGGAGGTCATTCAGAAATACGATAGGCAAGGCAGGCTGGCAGGCAGTACATGTTTTTCAGATGCATTGCAGTAGGCTGTATTAATCTGAGGAAATCTAGGCTTTTTTATATATATTCTTGTTCACTATGGGCATTTCTTTATTAACTAAATCTACAGAAAACACTCCTGTGGGTGGGGAAGATCAATGTCCAGAGTTACAGAGCTCATACAGAAGTAATGAGCTTCGTGATTCTCTTGAAATTTAGAACAAGCGGAGGATTGGGAAGAAAAACCCATTAAAATGTGTCAGACATTAAAAAAAAAAAAAAGCACGTTTGTATTGTCATTATTTTGTGCTACATTTTCGTATCTCTTCTTTTGTGGTTTTACTTGTAGTGGGCTTAAGGGAGAGAGAAGACTTCTGTATCCCAGCAATTCAGATAATTAAAGCGCTGCTTGGTCTTTCAGATATTTATCATCTCAGCCATTCTATGCTGGGTCTCAATCCTACATCTCTAATTTACATGGGTAGTAGTCTCATTATAACAATCAGATGTTATCTGACAGCTTACATTGGTAACAGCTAAGGAGTCATGCCATATTTTTGAGAACTCATGATTTTCAAACAGTTAATAATAACAACAGATTTGATTGTATTCAAAGGCTGCAGTGTCAAGGAATGTTAATGACACAGCTTATTCCAGAGGTTTGCTTAGACACGTTGGCAAGTAACACCGGTATTTTATTTATTCGCAGTTCTTAAGAGTCTCAGATATGCCTAAACCTGTTCATTAATAGATGACAGCTGTTCCTGACCAATGCTTCTGGTTGCCAGTGAACTATTTGTACTTGTGAGTCAGTCCTCAAAAAACAACCAAAACAAAAAAATACCACCCAGAATGCAGTTAGTATTTGCACTTTTGCATTGTCTGGTTTCATGGCTGACAAGCAGTACTCTTCTCAGCTAGCTTTTTAAAAAATTATTACAAGCCTTTGTATTTCTGCCTTTGTGGGTGTGGTGGTTGGTATTTTTCTAAACTAGGAGCAGAAGGGGGAAAACTGTATTCAACAAAAAGAAAAAAAGAAGGTTTTGCCCTTTTCTGAAGACTGCTATAATACTAACCAAAACTTATGTTTTGCCTACCTCCTGAGTGATTGACTACTAAGATTGTTTTACTATTAAATAGACACATATCTGCTGAGCAGAGAACAGTCAAAATCCATTTAAGAACTTTCCCTGTGCTGTTGAGAGTAACATTTAAAGTTTAACAGCTGGATGTCCTTTGAGATGAACATTCAGAAGTAGCAGGTGTCAATTCTGTCCTTACTTGATCTCTTCACCTTCCTGTCCTATGGCAAGAAGACTTTTGAGATTACAACTGTGTGTCCAATTCCTTTGCTCCTGAAGTACCTTTGGAACTTGCTAGCTTATTTTAAACAAATTTGACAGGTCAAACTAAAAGATAATTAAGCTCTCGAGGAGTTCCTTGAAAATAAGGTGCTGGGTGGAGGAGAGGCAGAGTACTCTGCAGAAGGAAAGTCTCCAGCATTAGTTCATGCAGTATTAGACAGAGATGACTACACAGAGAGACTGAAATGTGCTTTGACCAGCCACTCCAGCTGGAGCTTGCATCACGGATATCCAGTTTAATTCACTGCAAGACAGAAATCCATAGGAAATCAGATATCATTATTGCCAAGGTTCATGGACTTGTTAGTTTGTCCAAAAGATCCCTGTGTCTCCAGCAGTGCACATTCAGTGTTTCTTTATTATCCTCAGTCATGCATGGAACCCCAGGCTTTATTTGCCCTTTATTTATCTTGTACTGACCACAGAATATTAATTTCTTCATGAGGTTTTTCATAATGCTTGTAATGCTGTATTTTAGATTTTTATCTTCGTGACCTTCTTAGTAACATTAGGTAGTATATTCAGCATTGCACACATGGGCACCAAGGTACAGGCATTAAAGCAAAGAGGATAAATGGTATCGACTTACTTAGTGCTGGTACAATGTAGGGCATAACTTTACTGCACTATCTTGTTTAATTTAAAAAAAAAAAAAAGAAAGTATGTTCTAGACACTGAATGAGCCAGATATTCTTTTGGAAATGGTAGCATGTAATTAGGTCATGTAAATCAAAACTTAATCATAACGTTTGAGTGCAGGGGATGAGATTCATCTTAGCGTGCAACCTTAGCCAGCTAAAATTTACATGACTGGTCTGGTGTGGTTGTCTGGAATCATCTCTATTCAATGAAAAGAGATGCGTCTTTTTAGGATAAAATTGTGTTCTGGAGATGCCTTTCTCTCTCCGTTAATTATAGAGGACTCTGTATCTCAGCCTATATGGTTTCATGTGATTATAGTTAAATAAATTAAACTCCGGGAGACCAAAGGAATATGAGTTGTTGACTTAACTTCTGGCATTTGCTGCTTCTGCAAGGTCCTGACTTTGAAGCCAGATTGCTCTCTTAAATAGAGTTTTTGAGGTACAACTGTATTAATCCTTACATAGACAATCTGTAGGGTTGAGGAACCTTAGAGCAACAGCACAGCTGTCTCCTCAAGTTTGTGAAGTAACTAATTGCAGTACAACATTGTTACAGGCTACGTGGTATTAACAGAAGAGGGAGATAGAGACCCACACTTTGCCTGTGGGTTAGATGTTTTAGACATTGTGGAATAGGAGGCTTTGGGAGCAAGGACTTCATCCTTATTTCTTGAGGGAGGTGTTCTGCAGCCGTTAGATCCTGCTGTGCCTGACCCCTTATCCTCTCCTGCTCCTGTCCCTGCCCCCCGCAGTGATCGCTTTCCCTAATACATCCCTAGCTCTTGCTTGATACTGCTTGTGCCCTGAACTGCCCACTCCTGTTGCGAGAGGACCGTCTTGCATTTTGAACAGTAATTTGAATTACAGAATACAAGGAAGATACACGTCAAGAAAATGGCAGGCCAGTCTTTGTCAACTGTCACTGTTAAATATAAACAAAATTATTGCAGTCATTAAGTATGATGATTTTGTCATTAGAGAGAATAAAAATTACTGGAATTTCAAGAAGTTATGAATAACAGTAACTTCAGTTACAGTCCGTTCTGCTTGTTTCTCTGAAGCCCCTAGTTTTTCCACAGGCTCTACAGGTCTGCCATTCTTGAGGGCATTGAAATGTATAGGGTAAAATTCTTCCAAACCCATGGTGAACCCCACCTCCAAAATAATTAAACCAGTATCAAAATACCAAGAAGTGGTGCCGCAGTAGGTGAATCTAGTGTGGTATGACACTGCTAATCTGAGCAGTTTTCCAGCAAGGAACAGGCAGCTGATCTTAACTAAGATTTAAAAATTTACTCCATTAGAAGGCATTCAAAGAGCTTCCCTTATTTTTTGATGATATTTCCCTTTGTATACCAGCTTACCTCTCTTTCCCTGATTTAAAAAAAAAAAAAAAAAGGGCAAAAAACATTTGGGATGTCAGCCATCTCATCACAATTCCTGTGTCTAGAAGTTAGGTATCTATTGCACACCAGTGATACAAAGTCTGCTTAGAGCTGGGGAGGAGACACAGCTGGCTGTGCAGAGCAGTTCATCCTGTCTGATTTTTTTCACTGATTGAACAGAGAGCTTAAAACCAGCTTAAACAGATACCTGCCTGTTAGCTGAGACATCTCTGCTGCGCTATTTAACAGGAAAAACTAGTATTGATAGCAGGAGGTTTCAGTGTCTTACTAAAATCACTGCAGGGTAGAGCAGTACCTGTGTCTGTGGCGGTAGTTTTGAAACCCCACTTTGCCAAGAAGCTGAAGTGGAAATTTGAGCTTCTCGGTACCATTTGGGTTCTTCTCACCTTTTCACAGTTTTCTGCTGTTTGTTGTCTGGCTTGTTGGGGCCTGAGTTACAGCAGATTGAGCTGAAATGTGAGCTGGAGGTGTTAGTGTTCAGGGAGCCCTGAAGAAGGAATGCTGCCGGCCTTGTTCCTGCAAGTAGGAGAGATTTGCATACCTCCCTGCTGTAATTTCAGGAGAGGAAGGTCCCCCACCACTTCCAAGGCTGGGCTGAAGCTGAGGAGCGCTACATGGGATTGCTTGATCATTCCTTCAGCGCTTTATGCAGGACTCTTCGGGTTATGAATATGCACTTTTTAAATGCATGTATCGCACATTTGCTTAAATGAATCCCAGGCCTTTATTTGCTTGATGAAGATCCTGTATGGAATAGTCTTATCAGACTGAAGTAATTCTTAAAGTCCTCAACTTTTAAATGGCTTTTAAAACAAACTATTGCCTCTTCTTTTTTTGTGGAGAGGTGGTTCTTGTCTTTCTGTCCTGACTAATTTGTTGGTGAACTACGGTCAGGTAACAATTTAACAGATTATATGAACCATTTCATTGTCAGATATGTTTCACCTTTCTTAATCCCTTATAGTACTGAGGATCCTTGGTAAGGATACCTGAACAGCTTACTCACCCGAAAGTCCTATTAAGTAGTAAAATATTTGCAAATAAGCATCTTCAGTGTTTAAGGAACAGGCAAGTTTCTCCCCTTTAACTGAAAGCATGAAGTTAGATATAACCTGCAACACTTTTAAATTACCTGTTTCCTCTGAAGTTAAGTAAGTGAAACCTAAATTCTGAAATCGTTCAAACAGGGCTTTTTCTAGAACTCTTTTACTACTTAAACTGAATTTTCTTCTTCTGAAGAAAAAGCAGGGGTGAAACAAAACCTACTTAGTTTATGTCCACAATAATCAGTGCTCGGTGTTATTTCTTGGTCTCAATAGAGTGAGTTTAAATTTCATATTTTGCCATTATCTTCCAAAGCTACTCCCCACCACCAAATCTTGTCTCTAAACCAGAGTGGTGTCTTGTTCCTTGAGACGACAAGGTGTACTTTTGATTCTGCCTTGCTCCCTCTTTTAAAAAGGTCTTCCTACTTTACATTTACTGTCTACACTTGAAGACTATCAAATACTGTCTCTGCCTAGCACAAATCATAATGGCTAGTGCCGGTACTCAAGCACCTTACATAACTGTGTAAAATATTAAAACCAATCAGAAGTTATGAAGCTGCATGTTGGAATTGTGCGAACTCTCAAGGGTAATAAAAATGTTAGGTCTGTTGGTACTTGTCTCTCCAACAAAAAAACAAGTAAAAGTGTACATGCTGTATTTCTTCATACATGATTTATATGTGACTCATGACAAGTAATTCCTGAAATCAGTATGTCACAGTCTTCCAGTACCCTAGAATCAGAACAGTAAGTGTTGTTAGTTCTATTGATGACAGCTTAGAATCATAATATCATAGAATCGTTAAGGTTGGAAAAGACCTCTCAGATCATCTAGTCCAACCATCAACCCAACACCACCAAGCCTACTAAACCATGTCTCAAAGTGCCATATCTACATGTTTTTTTAATACCTCCAGGAATGGGGACTCCACCACCTCCCTGGGCAGCCTGTTCCTATGCTTCACCACTCTTTCAGTAAAGACATTTTTCCTAATATCCAATCTAACCCTCCCTTGATGCAACTTGAGGCCATTTCTTCTCGTCCTGCTCCTCCTCCTCCTCCCTTCAGCATCTGTCCTGAGGTTTAGACAGTACGATACCTTTGCTGCCCTCTGTTCCTGCCTCTATCCATCACTTCTGATTCCTTCCCAGGTGTTTCATATTGTCCTCCAGCAGCATGCACTGTAGAAGCGTCCCTGCAGCCCCAGGGAGAACGGGCTCAGCCGCTCTTTTCGTGGGGATGGCCCTGGCACAGGGCAGCCAGCATACTGGAGGAGCTAAAACTATGGCTACAGAAAGAGGAAAAAGAAACAAGTTTCATGTGTCTTCTCCAGAATTTTAGGTATTGTTAAATATTCTTAGCCAAAGAGGCATAAGGCTTATTTTAACATGGGGAAACCTTTTATTTTCCTCTTGTTCTGATTCAGCTGAGTAATTTTAGGTGAACCTTTCTGGATGTAGTCAATGTTCAAGTACCGTGTGAGACTGTATGTGTAGGTTCTCAATTCTGAATCACCATTAGCTTTTACTACATGACGCCCTTTTCCCCCCTTCCTTTTTTTTTCCTGTGCTTTGAATTTCATGAATTCCAGCTTAGATAGCTGTCCTCTCTGGAAGCTTCTCTTTATTGTCAGAAATGGTTGTTTATGGCTGTTGGGTTTGGGTTGAGAGAGGAATGTGGTAAATCCAGTGGTTGCACTTACTTCTCTGTGTATCATTACGTACTTGGTAAACCTGCCAAGAAGCAAGCAGGAGAATGGCAAGTAGAGAAGTTAGGACATTTTTCTTCCTAGGCATGTGACAATATTCTCTATGTCTTTGTGCCTGAGTTCAGGGCTCAGTGCTCATAGTTTTAGAGTAGAAGATTGCAACATGTACTCGTACTGTATTACACAACTGGGTTTGATTGTTTCTCTGGTCAGCACTAATTATCTAGTTGAGTTTATAGCTGAAAGGAAGAGTCCTGGTTTTGCTTATTTTTTTTTTTAAATCTGCTTTTGCAATCAGTACATAAATGCTCCACAAGGGTGGAGTGCTATTTTGATAGTTTATCTTGATAAAGAATGAGTTGTTTCCATTTGAGGGTATTCCTGGTTATTAAATAGAGGCAACAAAACAGAATTTTAGTGGACTTCACAAAACAAGTTAACGTCCTTTATAACAATTAATAACCTGTGCCTTTTTTTAATGAGTGCTACGCCAGGGGAGGTTTAGATTTAGGAAATTATTTAGGATCGTAGAATTTAGGGTATTCAGAAAAATTTCTTCACCAAAAAGGTTGTCAAGCATTGGAACAGGCTGCCTGGGGAAGCGATTCAGTCCCCATCCCTGGAGATATTTAAAAGACCTGTAGATGTGGTGCTTAGGGACGAGGTTTAGCAGTGGACTTGGCAGTGCTAGGTTAGCAGTTGCACTTGATGATCTTAAAGGTCTTTTCCAACCGAAATGATTCTATGATTCTATGATGTTCTGTATTTCCCTATTCCTTCCAACTGGATTTTTGCACTCCATGCTCCATACTTCAAAGATTAGTGTACTTAACTGCAAATTAGTGAAAATTGGTGTAGTCAATAAAAGAACCTGTGCATCTAGAACGATTCATGCGACTAAAGATTTACAGGATCAGTTCATGTGGTTTGTAGTGTCTCCTCAAAAGACACTTTCTAACACCTGTCACCTTCAGAGAAAGGAGAGATGTTTGAAGGAGGTAAATAATGTAAATATACCAAGCTGGGACTTGCATGGGCATCAGTCTCCATCTAATTTATTAGGAAACTGCAATGTTTTAATTAAATATTCAAAGGAAAAACACATCCAGTGACCCCACCAAATCTTCTACATATTTTAATATGTGAAAATTCAATTTTTTCAACTGTTGTGTTCTAGTTACCTTAATTAAGTGTTTGCTTTTGTTTGTTTTACAGAAATCCTGTGTATTATATGACTTAGATGTTGTGGCTCTAAATGAAAGTAAGAAGAGAACCTGCTGTGCATTCTGAAATATCATTTCTAATTCCATTTTCTCTTCGGAAAATATTAACTATTGCAAAGGAACATACAAGATTTTAAAAGTGAGCCTGTAATTCCAAAACACAGTATTTAGGCATCCTTTGTATTATACAGACCTTGTTGCCAAATGTTTTTGTATGTTTATATTATATTTTCATATTTTTAATGTGAAGTTAAAACCATTATCTGACTCTGAATTATTAGATGCATCACAGGATGACTGCATTTGCCTACAAATGTTTGCAGAAGTGATATCTAAGTGTACTAATTTTCTCTTATTAAAAAAAATTTTCCTTGACTTTTTTTTTTTCTGTGTTATTTATACCAGATTTGTAATGTAATGAACATTGACATCATCACACAGGCAACCTTCTGATACATGAAATCACTTATGCTGTCCCCCAAATAACATCTCTTTAAGTAGCTGATACTTACTGCAGTCCCCTAAGATAATTTTCTGGGAATTTTTGGCTTTGTTTCTTTTATATCCATTTCAGAAACGTACGTGTGACTTGAATACCCTTGAACAGGGAGGCTGCAAAGGTGAGGGCTGAGAGAAAAGAATAAGCCATATACAAGATTAGTATATTGCTGAACCTTCCTTAGAAGGCAGGAAACATGGAACAACAGAATGCATCCAGTAATAATTATCTTGCTAATATAAACTTTGATCCTTCTATAAAATAATTCATGCAGGTGTTAGCAGCGTACCTGCATTTTCACATATTCCTTTTGTCGTAAACGATCACAATGTTAAAAGGGTATGCAGTGCTTGTTTGATACTGTGAGATATTTATGTTATTTTCTTAAAGTATAAATACATCAGGTATCTGATGGTGCTTGGTTAGATCTGTTTTGTGCTGGTATGTAATATCTTTAATTTCAGTGGAGGATATCAGATTTTATTTAAATTTAAATGAGGGCAGAATAAGGATGCCAGTTTACTTTTCTTTAATCAAAAGCAAAGAGAACACAAATCAAACCTGCAGGACATGCACAAAGCAAACACAAGTTGAGAAATCTGAAGAATTGTGGTGATTATATTGTCTTTTTATTAATAATTTTTTTTTTTGCCTGGGAGATGTGGTTCTTGCTGATGATTAAATGTAATTGTTTTATCGCCATTTGTGAATGAATAATACTACCGTGCAAAATTGTGCTGTGAGCTCTCCCAGCACACCCAGAATAACTAACTCCGTTGGCTTATTGTTCTGGAATGTCACTACCCTCCTGAAGTATGCCTGCTTCTTTTTTGAGGGCTGTTTGCAGATTGTCATAATTATTATTAAATTTGGTATGGAGACAGTGAGCTCAACTGGAAAATGCTTTCTGAAGCACAGGGGACCTAATGTGCCTGAGCATACTGCCAGGTTACTGTGCCACTAGGCCATTTAGTATGCTTGCAGAAGGGGTGTGAAAGGATGGGAAGGGCTACGTATTTGCAGCCACTCCTGACATCATGGCCAGTCACTTAAGCTAGCATTTAGAGCAAAATCTGAAATCAAGGCGCAAAGGATAATCCCTGCCTTAGATACAACCATAGCAGAGGAAGAAAATGGTGCTGGAAGGGATTTTGAGAGGCTCTCTAGGTCCTTGTCTTATCTCAGCCTCAGATCAGCTGTCCCTGCCGTACTGCAGGAAGGTGTTGAGAGACCTGCAGTGATGGAGGTTTCATGGTCTCTCTGAGTGGCGTACAAAATGAACTTAACTGGTTTGGCAAGCAGGAAGTTTCCTAATACCTAACCTAACTGGTACACATGGAAAGCAGGTTCTCCCTTTCCGCTTGGTGTAGGTGAACACCTCTGCCTGCTCTCTCTCATCTCTGTAGGCCAGAGAACGCCTGACCCTTCTACCTTCCCGTGTGGTTTGAGGTTTCGGAATCCTTTGTCATTTTTGTCTCTCTCCTCTGGATATTTTTGAGTTGGTTCTCAACTATCCTGGAGTGTAGACCTGAAAATTGAGCAGACTATTCCAGTTTAAATAATAACGGGTGGATAGATTAAAATGATATTTTCATTATCTTATTTATGATACTCCTATTTAGGCATTCCAGCATCAGCATAATGCAAGGTAGCCTAGCACTGCTCATGATCCGTAATCTCTTTTCCGAAGAACTGCTTTTTTATCCTGGTACGTACTCATGCAGTTGATTATTCCTTTGTGTCTGTAGAACCTTCTGTTTCTCCTTACTCGGTGGCATTTCAGTTTCTCCGGTCTGCCAAGATCCTTCTGAATCGTAACACTGTGCTCCAGAGTAGTTGGAGCCTCTTGCTGTAGATATGGTCTCCAAATGTGAGTAAGTGTACTCTGTTTAGTTGTCAAAGATGTTGGTGAAAGTACTGAATAGTTCTGAATCCAAGACAGATCTCAGTGAAGTCCCATTCAATGTATCCTTTCAGCTTAGGAGTACTAATTCTTTCCAAATCATTTTGCACTCATTTTATAGATCCTCACTCTTTCTACCCTAGCCACAAAGCCTGTTACCATCTGATAGAAGTAGACTAGACTGATCTGGTATTATTTTTTACTGACAAACCCATGCTGTTACTTCTCATATCTTTACTTCCAGATTCCTGCAAATGGTTTATTTTTTTTTTTTTAGTAGAAATTCAGCTAACCAGTTTGTAGAGCTCCTTCCTTCCACCCTTTGAGAGATACACAATGCTTTCGGAGTTTTCTGGAACCTCACTCATTCGCTGTTGATTCTTGGACATAATCAGTAGCAGCTGTAATACTGCTTGCACCCTAACAGAGTTTCATCAGGTCCAGTCTATCCAAAAAAATCTTTACTTTATCTAAGTATTTTCCGGTCTTATTTCTTCATTTTTCTAGTCTAATCTCTTAGACTTTCGTCAGGGTGGAATCACATCTGCCTTCTTAAATTGAAGACTGAGGTTAAAAAAGGCATTAAAGATACTTTCGGCATCACCAGTCATTAGGTGATGATTAAATAGATTTCCCCCTCTATGGAATAACAGACCAGTTTTTTCCTTGGTCTTCTCACTATGCATCTTTCAGACATCCTTGCTATCTTTTAAATCCAATTTTCTAACATTTAGGGACCTTATCTTTCTGGTTTTGTCCATACATAGTCTATACATTTATTCATAATTTAGTAATTTGACCTACTTTCTACTTTCTTTCAGGTCATTGAAGATCTTGCCATTCGGCCAAGTTAGTCTTTATTTCGCTTCCTCTCCTTCCTCTGTGTGTACCAAATTCTGCAGTTTTGCCTTCAGCAGTGGATCTCCGATGAACTTTAAGCTGTCCTGAACTCGCCAAAGTTTAGCTACTAGTTTCCTGAGTTTAAGTCTCCATTGACTTCCTCCTCCTCTTCCTAACAATGAAAATATATAAAAGAGGGTCAGACTGAGGCATAATTTTAATTTCTTCTCTGTATAACTAATCAGAATTTCAAATATAGAAATTTTTTCCATCTTGCAGTGTTTTATACTACTTGTGGCTTAGGTATGATCCCAGTCACTGGCCCACCTTAGGGAGATGCAGATATTTAGGATCCCATGCCGTGTTTGCAGGATGCCTCACCCCTGCTAGCTGATCCAGCGTGCTTCACCTAACACTCCAGGTAGCATGAGCGCTCTCCTCTTCGTATCTTTTGCTCTCCTCGAGCAAAACAACTGTGTTTTTCTAAGCATATGCATTGTGGACTGCATTCACAAGAGCGTGCCACTGGGGAAAAAACACCGCTCTCACGCTCACCCCCACCAAACTGGAACACTCGTGTTTGGGGGCATTTTCCCAACTGGAAAATAGGATGTAAGTTGAGACCATTATCTTCATCACGTTCTCTCCAAAGCTGGCTGTGTGATAGTGTCGCACAAATTCCCACAGATGGAATTTTTAGAATGAATAAAGGTTAAATAAGGGATTTAACTGGTAAAAGGAGGACACCTATTACAGTGAAACAGAAGATAAAAGGTGAATGTTCACACCAGACCCTCAGATCTCTTTAGAAGATGTTGCATGAGCAAAGATTGCCTGGATTTTGCCAGTAAGACAGGAATAGCATTCTCTTTCAAAACATGAGGTGCACAGACATCACCTATATCAAATGCATTGTTCTCTTTCCCCTTTCCCCTTGCCTCAGAGAAAGGTATGTATTTAGGATCTGATTCTGAAATGATCGCTGCATCTCCTGTTGTTTCCCATTAGACTTGTAAATATTTATTATGAAAATCAGGCCTTTGATATAAAGGCAAATCACATGTAGGAAGAAAGAATGCAAATTCATGGTGGTTTTTAAAGAAATACTGCGATGGCTTCACATGAAACTTACTGTATAAGGCTCAGAGTTTTATTTGGTGCATGCGTACTACAGTGTAAAGCATGCTACCAGATTCATACTAAAATCAGTTTGTTGTGAACAGCTCCATTTCAAATGTTAGCATAGACGTGAACTGATGATGATCTGAAATGCGTTAAAAAAACCTTTTATTGGCGATGGAATAAGTATATACGAGAGATTTTACAGCCTGCTGCAAAAACGTGTTGTGAAATCAATGTGAAAAGTCAGTCAATTCAAAATGGCATTTAAGAATAATTTCAGGACTTACTCTGATCCCCCTGCCACTGTTTATGGTTTTATGGTGACAATTCGCTGTTGATACATAAAGACCATTTCTGAATGCTGCCTGAAAGGCGCATACACAGAAAGTAAGCTGCTGTCTAACTGAGGCCCTGGCCCTGTGGTGGATCTGCTCACAGGGATTGCTCTCAAGGTCTGATGGCTTCATTAGCATTTTGCACCAGTAGGAGACCGCGGTAAGAGATCACATGAAGGGACTAAGGCATTGCTAGACATCAGAGAAATTATTATATCTAAATGTTAATTTAGAGATGTTAATATCTATATGTTAATTATACAGAAGGTGCAGTTAAAACACGGAATTGTCTGACATTCATATGTGATGGTGAGTTGAACACTGTGTATGTAATGTTAGAATATATGTCAAGGACGTTGAGCTATAGTAGAGTTAGGACACCTAACAAAGTCGCTCTACGGGCTCCAGCGAGACATCTAAATACTAGTAAGCTTTGTGACGTCTCTTTGCCTGGAGATAACTGAATGAAATTTAGATAGTATCTGGAAGTTACACTTTTTAAAAAAAAAAGCGTCTTGTTCCAGAAGGACAGGTAAGAGTGGGTTCGGTTTCCACTTGGAGAGTGGAGAGAACACAAACACGGTTATATGAAGACAGACTTAAAAGCCATAGGACATCTAAAACCATCTGAAGAATGAGAAAAATCTTTAAAGAAAAATCAGCAGTAACTACTGTGTGAAAGATGCATTTCTTCCCAGGCAGCAGAAGCGTATGATGTCTGAGAGAAGCGTACACTGTGAGATGGTATCTGTCCTGGAAATAATGCTACCCAAGATAATATTTAAGAACAGTTCTTGACAGACTAGTGCTTCAAGTCCTGGTGAATCCCAGTCTGACCTGATCTGCTTTGCCTCATACACTGCACCCAATAACCTCGTCAAACCTGAATGAGTTAAAGCCATGCTTTTGCTTTCTGTATTTCAACAATAATGCTCTTGGCTAGTATATTACTTTGCACTTCAATAGCTTAATTCACTTAAGTTGTTCAAAGCATTTGATGAACTTCTTAAAAGGGAAGCTACTTCAGAGAAAATCCACTGTCGCGTTTCTAAAGCTGACTATTCTGGCAGGTAGGACCTAACAGCAGCATGACTTGAGCACAGAGAACGAAGGTTTTCCATACTGCTGGGAAATCCCAGTGCCAGACTGTGCAGCTAAAGCACAGCCCCACGTCAGGACGCAGTTTGAACCAACCCAGATCCACTTAAAGCAAGATAACTTGGGTTTTCCGTAATCCTCTGTGCCGACTGGCTTCCACGGTCTTTGTTTCATCTTGGAGAGCACGGATAAAGTCCCAGTCTCTGTCTGCGGCAGAGCAGAACAACAGCGTGTCTGTCTCTGCCCTCCTCGTGCTCGCGGTGCTGCTGGCACCAGCGGCTCCAAAGGCACGCGGCAGCGGCAGGCCCCTTCACCAGGCACGTGAGGAAGGACGAGCGGCCGGAGCGCTCTTCGTGCAACAGCTCTTCTCCGAGCTCTGCCGTCCCCAGCAGTCTCAGTGGTATCTCCCATACCACGGAAGATGGAGCCTGGAGAGAGATGTTAGCTGTGGGTGTTTTCGGTCGTTGTACAAATCGCTGAAAGGCACTTTTATGTTTCTAGTCGACAGTACATCCTTAAGCGTAGCCAAGTTTACTGCAACGAAATAAACAGTTTTGACACAAAAGTGGATGAACTAAACGTAAGCGCAGTGCAACGCAACCACCCAGGTTTATACTTTAATTTCCCAGAGTTTCTGCAGTCTAGCAGCCTGGAGATAAAAATGCATAAAAAATGGTAACATTAAATAAAATATCTTACGGAGATCATATAAGACTTCATCACATAAGCCACTTTGAAAAGAGAACTAGTAGCTGATTTTAAATTTTCCTGTGGCCTGAAGACCCTCGAATACGCAATATACGTAATACTTGCACGCGCACTAGCAGTGACGGAAATAAGATTTTCCTCTAACTTCTATGCATTTACTCTTCCTACTTTTAAATACCCATGCATGGTTCACAGGTGGGAACTGAAATGGTAGATACATAATCCATGCGGCCATCTAATTGGATTATTTTTTTTATTTTTTTTTTCAATGTAGGGTGAATTCACAAGCAGGGTTCCTACGCCAAATTAAACAGCGAGAAGATGCCACGCAACCCGCTGGCTCAAAACTGCTTTGATAAAGCGCAGCGAGACACGATCATCTGCCGCCTGCGGACGTCACCGCGCAGCCAGACGGGTCCCCGTCCCCGTCCCCGTTCGCAGGGAAGCGGCGCACCGACATCCCCGCGCTCCCAGCCACGCCACAGCCACCCCCAACCTCCCCAAGATGATCTCCGTAAGGTATTTTATTTGATGTTAACCATTTTTTTAGTAGGCATGGTGGCGGTGGTCGACGGTCGGACTCGATGATCTCAGAGCTNGCGGGGCCGGGCGGGCGGGCGGCCGGGGCCGCTGCTGGGGCGGGCTGTCAGACCCCCGGGTGCCCCCCTCCCTTTCCTCCCGCGGCTCCCCGGAGTACTTTCCGTAGGGTCTTTACACCGGCGTCCGCCGTTACCGGCTGCCGGTGCAAGGCTTCGACTTGCATGGGAGTCCCTGCGTTCCTTTGCGTCAAAATATCTGGGTANTCTTTTCCAACTCTAATGATTCTAGGATTCTCTGAGGGTTCTCTGAGGATTTTGTGAGGGTTCTGTGACAACCCGCGCACCGACCCCACGGGCCGTCAAACCGCGCACCCGGGTGCGTTGCCAGGACGGACGGACGGACACACGGACACCTGCGGGGG
>VZTL01073586.1:11098-29395 GCA_013400535.1 Scopus umbretta | reverse complement strand
TTCCTCTCGTCCTGTCACTTGTTTACTCAAGAGAAAGAGACTGACACCCACCTTGCTACAACCTCCTTTCAGGTAGTTGTAAAGAGTGATAAGGTCTTTCCTGAAATCTTATTTCTCTAAAATAAAAATATATGTAAAATATCAAGTGACACACAGTTTTAGGGTCTAGAACCTAGGTCTACTGGGCCTATGCCTCAGTCCAGCTCTTTTTTTCCCCTAAGCTAAACTATTGTGTCTTTAAATGAGCTTTTTTGCTCCCACTGCAAATAATTTGAATGGAGAGCAACTAACCAACATCAGAATTTGATCACACTTGTATTGTCTAATACACACAATAAAAGTCTCTGTTTCAAGTCTAAATGACTTTCCTTATCAGATAATTTGGCTATGGCCATGTGGATGTGTTAAGATTCTATAACAAGCATTGGTCTTCATTTCTGATCACATCATATCACATGGCTAACAGGAGTAAGATTCATGTGTATTTCTTAATGGAAATGCAATTAAGAGTCAAGGGCAAGCTTTCCTTAAAGAGTTAAAGAAATAGTGAGTGGCAGCAGCGCAACATGCATTTCATGTTTTCTCTTTCTAGAGGAAGATGGAATTTTATTTTCTGGCAACTATTTGGAACAGAGGAGCTCTTCAATAAGTCTTGAACCAGAATATACAAAAGATTATTACAGTCAAGAAGTTATCGTCCAGATACAGAAATGGAATCAACATATGAAGTAACTGCAAGTGGTGGGAGGCTTGCTGGCTACAACCTGCCATATGATGGCACCTCAACTTAATATAATTAATACTAAGATAGTTCTATAGATTTGGCAGTTGCAGTTAAGATTGGACACAGAAATGCTGCATTCTGAGCAGTCTTCTGCAGTCAACAGTCCACAAACACAGCCAGTGCTGAGGTCTTAGCCAGTATATAGAATAAATATTACTGTGTGAAGGACTGTAGGACTGTGTAGGACAGCCAAAAAATTAGAATTGCATAATCATGTACGTAACTATGGGTTTATATTCAAGTAGCAACGGTAAAAATATTTTAACCAAGGGGGTTTACTTATTACTTTTTTACAAGCTGTATTACAAAAGATTTTGTTTCTTTTAAAAAGAATACAAATATTTGAAGAACACACAGACAGTTTCATATATTGAGGAAGAGATTTTTTTGTGTGTAGATAAAAGGAAAAGAAAAACCTAAGGCAGTGCTGGAGTTAGATAAAAATGAAATAAAAGGTCCTGTGATCAGAGTAGAAATGTACACACCATGGTACAGTTTTTATTTTGTTCTTCTCTTTAACAGCCCTGTATCTATACTAAACTACAGTAGGTGTTCATATTCATACAGTGATTTCCCTAATCACTGTCCTATTTTAAATATTTTCTCCCCAGCCATGTTGCTAGGGCTTGGGGATTTTCTTTATGTTCGTCTTCTGGGGGTTTTTGGGGGGACTCTCCCCCTTCAGAACTTTGCCATCTCATCACACTGGAGCTCTTTCAAAAAACCACCTTAGACATAAAGATGAACAAAAGCATTCTCAATACTGAGATTTGTGTTACTCTACCATCTGCTTTCCTCCTTTGGAATAAGATGCTCAACTGTTCACACGCTTCACTCTTCCTAATGTTTGCCTTGTACATGCTTCTTGTTTGATCATTGTCTCTATATGTTATGCTTTAGCATGGCTCTTTTAAAGATAAATGGAGATCAAATGAACAAGAAGTTTTTTCAATGTGTTTTGGAGTCAGCTAATGTAATATATATGACTTAATTCCCCTGACTGAAAATGAGGCTAATACAGAGGATGAGGAAGGTTTGTCCCATCCTTTGTTTTATCTGTATATATTTCAAAGCCATGAAGTCAAAGAAAATACCTGATCATATTTTCAAGTTACTCAGAAAAATAAGAACATCCTAACTGTTGTGGCCTTTTAGAGTTACTATTACAGCACTAATGACTGACAACTAGAGCTATGCATGAGTGATGTACAACTAAGCATAGCAAAGGATGCTAGTGCCAATCACTTCTGAGGATCATTATTTTTGTTACAATTATTTGAAGTAACAATTATAATCTCAATTATTCCAGGTAAACTTGTTGTTTTGAGCTTTTTTAGAGTCTCTGCTAGAGGTTAGATGTTTATTCAGCTTGGCACTGTACTCTCTGTTAGTGAGGAAACACTCCCGCTCTTGAAAAATTTATTGCTAGAGTAATATTACTTAGCTCTATTTTGGTGTAAATAAACACACATGCATGCAAATAAATGCAAAGGAAAATAACCAGTGCTCTCAGCATACCAATTTTTTTTTCAAAACGGTGTATCTTCCTCACACTACCACTCATTCCCTGCTTAGGTCTGCAGCTGTAAGTTCTTCGTCTTAAAGCATTTCACAGACATTCCACATACATAGCGACCATAAATACCGCTTACCCTCTGGAACAGATTCACACTGGAAAATACGAAAGGTGACTCTTCTGCCTCAGATTGTCTAGTCTTTGCTGACAAAATGAGCAACCTGTATGCTCCTGGGTGCTGTGTGGTGCAGTACCTCAGGTCCTCTGTTATCTGGGAGTTTTTTTTTGGGGGGAGAGGAGAAGTAAAAAAAAGGAAGGTCTCACTTTTCACACTAATGTCCCAGCTGTATGAAGGCAGGCAGCGCTACCTTGGCTAATGTACAAACTCCTCTCACAAGACCTGAACATGCAGTGGTCTGGCAGGGCAAGGAACTAAGTCCTCTCCCATCTGTTCTGTAGTGAGAGATTTAGAAATAGACAGCTTGTGTAATCATTTCAGAACATAGAAAGGGTCTTCAACATTTCTACAGAAAAAGCAAAAGCTCTCACCACCTCAGTTTTTCACCTAAAATGACTTGGTGATGAGTTTGATCTCTGTAAATACACGTTCATTCAAATGAACACGGCACTGGGGTACAACGTTTCAAGTTCCCTAATTTGTTTACTTAATGCTTTATTTGCTCAAAATATGGGTGAAACAAGACTAAGAGCTCAATCTGATCTTCAGACAGTTATGTTGACGGAATTGCAGTGACTTAATTTAAGCACTCCTTAATTATACATACGCTGTTGTAAACAGACTGGTATCCTCTTCTGAGAAGTTCACAGAGTAGTTTAGTATTCTGTGTAAGAGTTTCTGCAGTAATATTGCAGAATTTTAGGAGAAGAGGTGTGCTGAAAAAGCAAAAGGAGAGAAAAAGAAATTAGCTGTATAAAACTTACAAGAAAAATAGTATACTGTGGTAGCCTCTTGGATTTTCAATGTATTTTAGACACTGGTTTTAATTGTGATTGTATCCATAAGTGGAGAGATGGTAGTATGACATACCTGGCTACTAATTATTTAAGTTCCTTAAGAATCTTACACTGTAAATCATTTCCATTCACACACTTCAGATTCAAAAAAAAGTACAGTGAGAGAGATCATAAGTCCTATTGTGCTCACCATTTACAAGAGTCACTGGCCATGATGGCACTGAAAAAAACAAGTCTACATAATACATAATAAATAGTGTAGTAATAGTAGGAAAGAAGTGCATTTATACTAGGAAATTAGTGCTATAATTTTTTTCATTTAAGTTATTAAAATATTTTTATTCTAGGTCTAAGGACTCAGAACTGTAATTTCTGTGGCATCATTCAGTAGAGGATGTTAATTATTTTAAGGACTCTCTGATCTGTCTGTAGTTTCCCAGATGTGTATAATTCCACCTGACCTACAGGTCCTCCTTAACTCTGTTCTTCAGGATAGCTCTGGGAGGTCACTCATGCTCCACTTCACAAGGGGACCATCTGAAAGAAAAGGCAGATAGTTGGCATGGGAAAGGCAGGGAGCCGGCAGTGGTGGTTCTTACCTGCGGTGCTGACGACTGCAGGTGCAGATGTGGCACTGCTGTTCAGAGAGTGCCCAAGGTTCGCCTGCCCTCCGTGGTCTGCCAGCCTTGGAAGCACACCCAGGGCTGTTCCTTACTGGCACAGCACGCGCTTCCTTCCTGTATGTGAACTGCTAATGTAGAAGGCAAGTAACATTTCTGCCAGCTTTCCTCGTAACTAAGTATTTATTTTTGGATCCTGTTCAGATCAATAGTGATATGTGCATAAATTCAAAGTGAAAGCAGATTAGTATAAAATACCTGCACTTCTTCCTAGCACTCGGAAATCTCAGTCTCCGTTGCAAAAGCAGCTTTGGCATTGTGCACTGGCAGTGAGAGTTCCTTCTTGCCACTATATTTATTATTGTTTAATTAAGTGGAGTGGAGTCAAGTACTTCAGGAAGAAGTGAAGTGAACGCCAAGCCCCCTCAGTCTTTACACAAATAATGACTTCACCTGTGGGTGACAAAACTTACTCAGTTGTTGAACAGAACTGTATCACTTTATGCTTTATATTCATGCATAATTTGCTTGTGAAAAAATTTTAGAAGCTAAGCCCCACAATTTTTTCAGCACATTTCTATCATCAGCATTTAAAGTCCATATTAAAAAATATTATATATCCTATGAGTTAATGCTAAAGCCTCTCCTGTTGTCCAGTAACGAACTTCATACTGTCAAGTATGACCACTTGTGTTCCTCAAACTTTTTTATCCTGTATGGCATAGCTGTGCCGCCTTGAGGGCTGTTCACAGAAATAGTAAGGAGGCACTTGGAAATACACAAATAGCAAAGATCTGTTTACTCTTTACTTTTTTTATCCAGAAAAAAAGAGCTATTACAAAAATATTTCCAATAAAGTCTGGGAAATATATGCTTGATAAGAAAGGAGACTCTTATCTTGACCCCTATGCAAACGAATGTAGTGGTATATGGGAAAGTGATGTTCGTGAATTATTTGTACGGATGTCATCAAAACTTGTCTCATTCTCTTTATCTGGCTTACCTTTGGGATTTCCTTTAGCTTGACACAAACAGCTGAAATCTCAAAATGAAGAAATCACCCCAAATTTCTTAGTTTTGCTTCTGTGAAGGTTAAAGAGGAGAAAACCAACTAACCAAACCCCAATACTACAACTAGCCCCCACCTTTTGGGACCCTGTTAGTCTAAATGCTGGAGCTGTTCATGATTATTGGAGGGAGAAAGATACAATGCTGGGCCTTGAGATTCTGTCCCTCTTCTGGCTGGTGAAGCAAATGCGGAGAAAGAAAATTCACTTTTTTGGAAGCCTCTGAGCAACTTCTGCATCCTGTTTCTTTACCTGCTTTGCTGATAATATGTGATTTTTTTTTAATTTCTAATATAAAAATAATCAGATTTTCTGCTATCTAGAGCAAAAAAAAAAATCACCATGACCCAATCCTGCTGTGACATGGTAAAGAACATAGGCAAGAAATGTCTTGGTTTTGAACACATCTGGTCTGGCTAGTTGCATGATTTGGCTTTTTGTTATTTTCAGAGCAACATGCACAAAGCTGAGCAAGTCACTCTGTTCTGCTAAGAAAGATATTCCACAGAGTAAATCAGTAATAAACACTAATAATTATTATTAGTTTTGGAGAAATAATTTGTTATACAAACACATTCCTTGAGGAAAACAAAGATAGCATCTTTTTTAATGCAGTCTAAATAAGTAATAATTTAACACAGCTTAAGGATGGTAGTGCTTTCAGTCAAGAGTTGTATTTTTTAAGTGAAGAAGTAATCAAATTTTTCCCCAGTTCCCCCAAAATAAGAAGAGATAGCCTTAAATGTTGTCAGAATGCTTTTAGAACATGCAATACATCATGTGCATGAAAATGAAAATTGGTTTTATGAAATAGTGTAGACCAAAATAAAGGGCATACATTAACTTGTCTTATGAAATATTGGCTATATTATTATACTATGCATCTTTAGTACTTGACCTTACATGTCACTAATATAATACACATTTTATGATACAGTTACACTGCATGCTCCTTGTGACTACTACACTACATCCCAAGGTTAGGATAAAGATAAGATGCATTAAAACAATATCTCTGTCACTATTAATAAAGAAAATCAATCATTCTGCTTCCTCTTGTTCCCTGGTTTGCAATTGCAAGATCAGCAGCTTCCAATAATTATTTCACCGACTCTGCTGATATGGTTGATGCATAAAAACTCTTCTAGGGTATTTCCCATGAAAGACAACATTAGTGATGAAATGCTAGTGCTCTTATGTGTTTAATCAAACATACTGCTGTACTGAATGCATGAAAAGATTGTGATTTGGGGTTTGTTTCTGTTTTGTGGTGTATATACATATGCTCTACTTCTATTTACATTGCTGGACTCGGCTGCTCTGACTTCCATTTATGATACAGTTCCTTTGAAGTGACTGCTACCAGGTATACGTTAACTGAGATGTACAGTAAATGTTGGGGTTTTTTAATTGCAGCAGTGAAGGGCAAGGCAATAGAAATAATCATCCAAAATAGAAAAAAAAAAATTTGACTTAATTAAAAAAATATAAAATTCAGAGAGTAAATGTTATGAACGAAAGCTAGCTGGTACTCAAACAGCATACCAATAGCTGTTAATAAAGAAACACAGTATTTCAAAGGCTGAAAATTTTGCTGCTGTTCAGCCAGAACAGGGGAAAAAACACTGGAAAGCATATTTTGTTAATTTTGCTGAAGTTAGGCCTAGCAAGATACTTGAAAAATAAATTTTTAAAGTTTATTCTTAACTTATTCCCTACATGTAGGAGAATGATGTCATGCAATGGTAGGTTGTCTTTCTATGTGAGAGAACAGCAGTGTATTAGAAAGCCATCAAATGTGGCGAAGGCTTTCATACCAAATCGGATAAGTCTAGAAATAATATACAGGCCCTGGGCTTGCTGGAGTTTCTGGGCACTACAATTTAAATAATGTATTAGAAACTCATGTAAGTGCACAGCACAAAGTCCAATGGGAATGAATGACCTCAAACCGATCTGATGTATCAATGTAATTCAGGCTTATCTTCAGTAACCTTTAGACATGGCAGTGCAAAACCAAAGTTATTACCAAAACTTCCATTTGCACCTGGCTTCCCTGAGGAACGTGTTGTGCTGCAAGGACAAAATGCCATTAAAAATCTACTTCTAGAGGTATCACTGGAATGAATAAACTGGAATTTCAGCTGTTCACTATAATAGCACAAAAGGAGCTGCCAGAAAAATACAGCCTGGGCAAAACAGGCAAGCATTTTCCCTGGAAATATCTCAAAATTCTCCAGCAGTAATAGAAATATCTGCAGAAAAATGTAGGGTGAGTCTCGGGTTGTCTGTGTGTTGAGCTTTACCATGTCTGTATATAATAGATGTACAACAATGTGTTTATAAATACATATATTAACATAAATGCTTGCACGCATTTATTAATTTAAAAATCATTGAGTTCTGCATACTTTTTGATTAATCAAAACCACTTCTTCCATCACCACTTTTGTATGAGATGGAGATCAGCCATCAGCCACCAATCTCGTTTTCAAACATTTACCTCATTTTTGTTTGTTTTTTTTTGTTTTGTTTTGTTGTCGTTTGACCTGCTGATTTGTGACAAGACTGCTTTCCTCACTATACTGCTGCAGGAGCTCTTTTGGAATGAATCTCTTTCTTCTGCTTTACAGCTGTTAAAACATAGTTTATTTAACAAGCTTGGTAGCAAACACTTTCAAAACAGAGCCAAAGGAAAGTCATCTCTTCAAGTTTTTTGTACTTTCCAGCCCTGTCTAAAATCTCCATCTGGCTTTTCTCTGTCTGACTGCTTAACTCTGAAGTCCAACTTCAGGCATGCACACTGGATGCTGATAACAGCTGAGGGTTGTTTGTTATTTTTTTTTAATTAATGAACTGAACTCCAGCCATTGCTATGTTAGGGCTAATTGGTTGTTTGTCCTCTAGTAGCATTGTGCAATAAAATGTAAACAAACTGTAAGCTCACACAAAATGTAGTCCTAACCTGAAGTCATCAAAATGCAGAGATATCTTAACTCAGAAGGAAGCTTGAAATGTGTTTCAATGTTTTTACTGAAATACTCCAAAAAGGCCGAAATGTTGTCACAAATATTTATTTTAGAAATATTACTCTAAAATGACAACTGTAATGCAACTTTTTATTACTGTGAAGATTACCAAAGAATGCAGATTTTTTTCTGTATTGTAAAATGTCATGAATTAGGAAGATATTATGTATTACTGTATTGCACTGTTTTTTTCATTTAGCACCACACACAAAAAGTCAAACTGCGGAGAAAGACTGATGCTTTTTTTTTTTTTTTTTTTAAGGATTAATCAGAAAATAGAACTTTCTCAGTTTTAGATCTGCATGTAAGTAACAAAGTAATAAGTTACAGAAAGATGAAAACTTCAGTGAAGACCTAGTGCTGTGTTGTTGTGGTTTAACCCCGATTGGCAACCAAGCACCACACAGCCGCTCGCTCACCCTCCCCCCACCCCAGAGGGATGGGGGAGAGAACCAGGGGAAAAAAAAATAATCAACTAAAACCCGTGGGCTGAGATAAAGGCAGTTTAATGGGATAGTAGAGAAAGAGAAAATAATAATAGTAATGATAAAAGAATATACAAAACAAGTGATGCCCAATGCAATTGCTCACCACCCACTGACCGATGCCCAGCCAGTCCCCGAGCAGCGATCGCTGCCCCCTGGCCAACTCCCCCCAGTTTCTATACTGAGCGTGATACCATATGGTATGGAATAGCCCTGTGGCCAGTTTGGGTCAGCTGTCCTGGCTGTGCCCCCTCCCAGCTTCTTGTGCACCCGGCAGAGCATGGGAAGCTGAAAAGTCCTTGACTAGACTAAACACTACTGAGCAACAACTAAAACATCAGCGAGTTATCAGCATTGTTCTCATACTAAGTCCAAAACCCAGCACTATAGCAGCTACTAGGAAGAAAATGAACTCTGAATTAAGCTGAAACCAGGACATGTGTCTATTGAATTTTTTGGTCTCAGATACTCTTCTGAGATCAGGCTTACCTAGAAACTTTCATATAGTTGCCAATTTAGAACCCCCATTAAACATCTTGGCACTTTCAAAAAAGAGTTCATATGCTGAATGTGTTGTACAGGGAAAAAAATTAATCATAATCTTATTTTTTTCCTTATGTTAAAGTAGAAACCCATTAGGGGGACACTGGAGGGGGAGTCTATGTTATTCCGCCCTATGTTGTAGATAAACAAAATACATCAGTACTTAGTGTGGACTGCAAATCAATTTTTTACACGTGCTAGATACATTTAGAGAGGAGAAATAAGTCTGACACTAGAAATATTTTGGAGTAAGCACATTTGCTTATTGGAATCACATTGTACTCAATGTAAAAATTCATAAACAAAAACTGGCCAAAATTGCCAGAAATAGGGTAAACTGCAGGAGCTGTAATTCTATGAGTGATTCCATGTTTCTTCACTCATGAAGCTGCAAATAAAACATATCTTCATGGAACTCATAGGTTTCCTTTTTTTGGTATCCCAGCATATTTTATACTTGCAAGTGCTGAGGCGATGTTAGAGTTTCTTCATGCTGACGGCAGTAAATACAGTATTTTTCCATTTTTCTGCCTGGTTTAGGTCTATAATCCAGTAAAAGATTTAACTGAATGCAGATTCCTGACAGATTTAGTTTGACTACTCACTTAGTGCTAAGTAGTTATGAAAATGTTTTTGCATATTGCAGTGGATCAAACCTTTATGCCGAGCAAGTTTCAGCTGAACTGAGTGAAGATTTTTTGTAAAGTAGCATTGCTTAGCCTGAAATCAAGAGAGGGACGAATTGGGTTTTGGTGGTTTTGTTTTTTGGTGTTGGTTTTTTTTTTTGGTTTGGTTTGTTGTTTTTTTTTTTTTACTCAGCAATGTTAGTACAAGCTTATGCTTACATACAGTTTTTCATTTCAGAAGATTTGCTTGTGTGCATATAAAAGTATCATTTTGAAAATACTGCCTTGGAAAATTTTATATGTTTACCTACTCTGTCATGAACTCTTAAAACTGTAGAGAAACTTTCTTTAAAAGCATTTAAAATTACTCCTTACAGCACTGATAAATCCCCATGGATGTTTCTGGTCTTATGCCTTGGGCATTGACTTGACTTCTTTGCTCTCTGTAACTGAATTAAATAAGACAGGAACAGGCCTCTTTAAAAAATAATAGTAAATAAATAAATAAACAAGCCTTTTAAGGGAAGGTATGTCCAATAAACAGGTTTATGTAACTCACACTACAACTTTTCTTTTAGCTGCAGTGTGACACCAGAAATCTAGTGACTGTCGGATTAACTTTAATGTGTTTATTAAGCTATGCGATACTGGCACACAGCGACCTTCATGAAAGCTTGATCTTGTTTGCTTCCACTGAAGTCAAGGGGGGGAAATATCATTGCCTTCAAGTACGCAAGGTCAGGTTTTTGAAGCAGAAGTGAAGTTGCCAGAGGTACAGAACAGAAAGTTCTCAAATGTAATAACATCTTTGTTTTATAGCATTTTTATCTTCTGACTCACAGACTGCATTGAAGCATGCTGTGCCAGTGACTGCTGAGTCAGGGCAAGAAGATAATAGATAAACTCTTTAGATCCATAAAAATCATTCTGATTAGGAAGATTTTCTACTAAAATTGTTTATGCCAAGATGGGCCTGGTTAGGGCATAACGGTATGTACGATTACACTGGCACATCTGGGGTACTGTGGAAGGGTTATGCTGGCATATCTGGTGTACGGTGGCAGGGCAAGGGAGAAAAGGAGATGAAGAGCTTGGAAGTAGGTGGGCCCCTAGGGTTGTAATCTTTCTTGAGTCCAGCATGGGCAAAGTGTCCTTCCTGCCACCCCAGGGTGTAACCCTGATGCTCCAAGCTCCTCAGTGTCCTACAGACATAAACGCTCACCACAGAAATGCTAGATTAAGTGCAGAATTCCAGGTCCCATAGTTTTTCTGCAAAATACTGTACAAGAAAAAGGAGTAATGAGAGGAGGGTGGGGACTAGTGGGATGTTGGGAACAATAAAGAACGTGAAAAATAAAGACCAGCCTAGGTTGGAGAAAGGTAAAACAGAGCGTTTGGTGGCTTTTATTACCCCCCAAATTCCAGATTTACAAACATGAATCACTAACTGGGAAGATGAACGATCAGCTGCTTTTCTCTTGCTTGTTGGTACCTAGTACCTGAAAAAGGTACGATGCATTTTTGAGGGAAGACTTTAAGATACACAGTTTAACAGTGACCTGTTCCTGATAACTTTCTCTTATCAATGTTGAACTGTGTATCCTAAGTTTCAGAAGTTCTTTCATTTCTGTTAGTATCCCTGTGGCTGCCGTCAACATGTAAAATGCATCACTACCCTCGGGCTAAAGTCAGATATTTTTCAACTCCAATGGGAGCTGCAAGCCTGTATCTGATTGTGGAATTCCATTATGTTTTGAGAAAAGAATAAGAAAATTGATATTCTGAATGGATGTTAGCTATTTTCTGTATGAGACAAACTCTGTGTTTCCCTAATACCACATTTTCAGAGGATTTTCTCTAATTTAACGGCTACTTTAAAAAGATTCTCTTTGATTACATATTAAAAAATACTAAATCAGCAATATGTTATGGCCAAGGCTTTTTAAAGTGGTAGATGATTTGAGATGCTTCATTTTTTGCTTCTTGAGACACCCCAAAGAAGCAAATCTTCAGAAATGTCTTAATATGCCATGAAAGAGAAGTCATGTCACCTCAGTAACTGCAGCTAGGGAGGCAAAATCACCAGGCAGCACTGAAAATCTTGTAAACTACCAGAAGCATTAATACAGCTTGAGAATAGCAACTTAACGCAGCACGAATATTTTGCAGCCACTCACCGTCATATTACAACTGAACAATATTAGAAATCGTTTTATTAAGCAAATTCTCTCTCAACTAAATATAACCTCCAAAATAAGGTAATGTCCTCAGAAAAGAAATCTTTGCTCTGCGTGACTTGTTCTTTTTTAAAAATTCAGCTAGATAAATACTGAAGTGAATTATAGTTATCAGTTCTCTAAGGAAAAATTAATACTGTAAGAGATATTCCACAGCTAACATTCATGCTGATAAAATATATTTTTCCTTCAGTATCTTTTTATTGTCCAGTAAAACATTTTAAAATAACCCTCTTAAAATAATTTTATTTTACAGTATCTGTGAATGTCTTGTTGCCCTCACATGATTCCTACAGCCAGATTTGGCACTTACAAACACACATTGTGTCTCTTGAGTCTGTGTGTTTTAGGATAACAGAAAATCTGCTGTTTGATAATGTCAATGAGCTATATAACAGTTCAGCAGGCACTGACTCAAATCATATATGACATAGCTACATAAATATTAAATATATACCAAATCCAATTTACACAGGATAGGAAAAAACCAAAATTCATAAGGAGCATTTAAAAGTGACAGATTAAAACTTGTATGGTAAATGAAGTATGTTCTACTCATCTTTCACAGCAGGCTACAGCTTGTTGAGCTGAGCAGAGTTCACAAGCGGGTTCAGCAGACTCAGAGAAGAGTGACCATATTATCATGGGGGACTTCATAAACAATGAGATTGTGATCTAGTGCTAGAGCCTCTTGCGTCTTGCATTCGGGTGTTTTAAAATACAGTAGAGTTGTCTTCTCCAAAGCATTGCTGGATATTTTTGCAGAACACATTTTCAAAAGAAAGTGTGGCACTATTGCAACTAATATTCTGAACACTTTGTATAAATGGTTGAAATAAAACTTCACATAAATGGACTCAAAATCTTTTAAGGTAATTTTAAAATCCAGTTCTTTGCCTCTTCTTCTAGTGATCTGCAGTATTTACAGCTAAGCCTAGAAATAGGGGGTAGGTAAAGGTCTGAGTTGTAGATAAAATTATTTTGGAAAGAATAAAAAGAAAAAGTGATAAAGACAGAGCCAAAAGAGGGGGGGTGGGCAGAAAAAACAAAAGTGTAAATCAAATATGTCCTTTTAAGTTTAGGCATACACTAAAAATACAAATAAATTATCTTTTTTTTTGCCTGATTATGCAGAACATTTTAAGAATATGAAACAGGTATAAGGTAGTACAAATATATAAGAAAATGGCGAGGTCCTCATGAGACTGCACACACCTGAAAACAGTAGCTGTGAAGCGGTTGAGCTTCCCCCTCTCCTTTTTAGTTTAACGCTACTTGTGGGACTAGTGTTCTCCCTCAAGTAAATACTATTGAAATTCTACTGGTACTATAGCATTTTTCAAGGTTGCTGGCAGAAAATAATTGTGTATCCTGCTGCTGCTCCTAGAACAGCTAGGGGTCCCATGCTGTTGTCTTTCACCTGAGAGGAGATAGAGAAGAACGCATGAATCCTGTTGTGGTGGTGTTCCTCAGGTGACACTCACAAAGAGTCTGGATTTCTCACCAATGTAAAAAATTTTGCAGAGACACTTACATGCTCTTAAGAAAAGTTCCCCTGAAGCCAATACAGCTACACATGTGATTGCACCACAACTGTTTGCAGGATCATAGCCCATCTATATTGAAAATCTGATCCTCTAATAGTGTTAACAAATAACTATATAGTATTTATGACAGAAGGGCTAATCTTTACTCGGAACTTTAGAAATGAAATGAAAACTGATTCTGATACTGATTTCTGGAGGTAGGGCTCAATTGGTTAAAAAAAAAAATCAATCTAATTACTATAGTCGTAACTTAATAGTGTCATAGATTTACTGTCTGCCCCTGTTGGTCTAGGCTCTGTTCAGAATTAATTTTGTAAGTCAAGTGTATTTGCTTGCTTTTGGGAGACAGTTTAAGAGGTAACCTTTTTTTTTAACCAGTGTGAACTACTGAAGTACAGAGAAAAGAAAAATCCAGCCCCCTAGTAATTCCAAATATTGGAATTTCACTGAAGATACTTTATTTAGCTCAAAAAATATAGACATGAATTATTGAACAAATTCTTCTATCAAACAATATGTTTTTTCACAGATACACTTTGACAAACTGCTTATCCAATTTGTGCCTGTTTCTTTCTGAGTATGCCAAATATAATAAATGTTGACAGGTGCAACTTTGTAACATTGCCTGTTCTGAAAACACATTTTGCCAGGTTTTACATAGCAATTAATTTTTTTCAGATGGAACTGCAGATTCATTGACGTTTCCAAGCCACCATGTTTGTTTGCTTTTTAAATCATCTGGCACTTTTTCACAAAGGTTGGAGAACAGTTTTGCTGATCTTACACAAAACTAATCTGCAATGGAGGGGACTGAAATATTTTTCCTACTGGATCTAGAAACAGCAGAAACTCTTAGCCCAGGCTAACAGCAAGAAAACTCCTCCCAAAACCAAAAGAAAAACCATTTCTAAAATAACAGGTACACTAAATGCAAAAATCAAGCAGCAAGATTTGCTTTTTGTTTGGTTCTTGAGATTTTTTTTGTCTTTATGGACTGAATGAGGCCTTCCCCACAGAGTCTTGGATTCCTGTGTAGACTGAAGTTTGTATTCTTATTTTCTTCACAATTTAATTAGTTGATGTTTCTGTATGATTTATGAATCTCCTCACTCACCAGAGAAAATATAGATGAACTAACTGTTATGCAGGACTTTTTTTTTTTTTTCTTTCTTTTTACTTGGAATTCATGTATTTGAAAGTTCCATTAAATAATCTTGTGATGAGCCAAAGAAGTTATTAGGAATATTATTCTTTTTTTTAGTATCGGTGGTAGGATAAACCTGTAAGTCCTGATTCTACTCTTTAAAACTTTTTTTTTTTCTTACGTTCTTTCACTTTTCTTAGGTTTAGCTGTCATTCACATTACATTATTCACTTCATTTCCTTTTCAAAGTGCTGGTAGAATTTTGTAGGAAAAGCAGATGAAGTATGTGCAATTTAAAGGGATTTCATTGGTGTGATTTGTTGATTACCTGGTTAAATGTTTTCACTTTAAAGTGTGCTTGTGTTCTGCTGTCACTGATAGTCTTTGAGAGCAATGCCACAGGCAATAAGTAATCTTGGTCTGCTTTTATCCTTCATAGATAAAATCAATATTGAAGAATAGCTATTTTTTGTCACTGGAGATAAAGCAACACATTTCTACTCATCCTTCATTTTTTCATAGCTTTGGACCTTGGATCTGGGTTGGACTTTATGGCCTGAAGCTCTTAATTATTTTTTTTTATGAGTTTCACTATTGAAATTATTTTTCAAATATTATGTTCTAATAATGAATTACTACACCGTGGCTGTGAGAAGGTGGAGGGAGATTTGCCATGCAGTGCCACTGGCTAGCAAGTGTGAATTATTTCTCTTTCTGCATCTATTCTTACATAAAGGAAACAAAAATCCAATAGATTGCTATTCTTATAAATGTCTAATAGAAATAGTAGAAAATAGCTTCACTAAAAATGGTGATGTGGTACACGTATTAGACAAGACAATCTGAGGACTCCTAGATGGAAACAAATTAAAACCCATCAACGAGAAACATCTTCACAGTTTATGGTTTTAATGATTACTCAGCACAGAATTCCGGAGTTCAAGATCTAACCTTTAGCTAAATAAAGTGCTGCGGTTGTAAAGTGTATTAAGTGTGTTTAAGTCTTAGACTGCAAGACGGATCTCTGTAATTTAAGATAGCCCAGGGGTACTAATGATGATAAAACTACAAAACATCTGTTAAAGATTAAAAAGAAATTTTTCCTTCATTACAGTCAGTAACCTGATTGCACATATGAGTACAGTGGGACAAAATGGCTGTAAGTGAATGGCCAGTAACTTCCCAAGAATCCTCTGGAGTCTGCCACAGTCTGTAGCACTATATCTAGCCAATCTAGATTTACTTCAAACCTCTGGTATTGACTCCGAGTCCTAAAATACATTGGGCTTGTCACAGCTTAAAGAACACCCTGTGAAAAGAGCTGCTGTAGCCTTTTCGTTTTACCTTAGGGGTGGGGGTGGTATGCGGTGCACGTGTGTAGAATTTACTATTCCAAAATTCAGAGGAGAGGGGGAAAAGCAGTAAATAGAAACCACGTTGACATACGCTTACTTAATGATGAAGATATGATAATATTGTATGTTGGCACATTTTCCTGAGTTTTTTATGTTTGATTTTTTTTTGTTTGTTTGTTTTGCAGCAAAACAAGGACTATAGTCCTATAGTAAAACTATAATAGTAGTAAAAGTTGGTTAATACTGAATTTTGACAAAGATCCATTAAAATATTTGTAAGATACTAAACAAAAATCACAACTGGAATGAAATCAATCAGTGTGTGATCTATTTTTCCTTTCCTGTTTTAGTGTTGAGAAGGTACTGTAAGACTTCTGTCTCCCTCCCTAGTTCTCGTTATCTATGTGTTTCAATAATTAATAGAAAAGTGTGTGCATGACAGTCAACATTGACGCAGTTCTATTCTACTGTAGAATGTACTCTTTGGTTGCATGTAATATTTGAAGGTTGGAATATTACACATTGGTTAATGATTTTCATTACTGAATCACATTTCATTTGTAATTAAATATGGAGTTAGGATGAACCTGTAATTCCCAATTCTACCACTTTTGTTTTTTTCTTTAAAAAACTTTTTTCCTTTTTTATATTTAGGTCTTATTCACATTGTATCATTCAAATAATTTTCTTTTCCGAAGTACCAGTAGAATTTTGTAGGAAAAGCAGCTGAAGTAATTGAATGTTAAAGGAATTTTATTAGTGTAGTTTGTTGATTTCCTGTTCATGTGCAAAAGTGTCTTCTGGAACTCTAAGGACCCCAGTCTAACAAATCTGCATGCTTAAGTTTAGCATATGTGGAAGTTTTCAGAAAGATCTCTGTGTGTAATTCCAAAATAAAAATTCCAAAAGAAATTCTTCCAGTACCTACAGATAATGGGGAAAAATTAACAGTTCTTAAAGAAGAAAATAGGAACTGCAATTCTGCCTAGTTTGCTTAAAGGAAAAAGAATCAAGGAAATAAAAATTTTGGTTTGGAACATCATTTATATGTGGTACAGGTTGCTGAGTTCCTGACAAGGAAGATTTTTGGTGAATGTTAACTGATCAAAGAACAATACTTTGGCTATCCAAATAGTAAGAACTTCAGGGTTATGTGTGTTTAAAAGTGCAAGCAAAATAAAAATGCCTTACTTCAGTTCCTCTTCTGTTCTGTCAGCTGCAATGTACAACCATATGTTGATATATCCTTACAATAACTTCAGCTTCCACCAGGACTTATCTAGATACTTTTAAAATAATTATTGGACTAAGATAGATAAATGTTGCAATATATTTACATGCTTTTTTAAAAATGTGTGATAAAAAGTCTATATTAAGTGATGCAATCATACGGAGTCTGAAGAGGTGTTCCAATTGTGACACCTATACATAAGATAATTAATGGAATTTAGAGTCCTATTTCTTCAGATGATCAGATGGCAGAGTACATAAATAGGGAGAAAAGTTATGCTGTCTGTCTCCAAATTATAAATAGAACAGATCCATCCAATGTAACTTTTCTGTCAATTAGAATAAAAGAGAGGAAAGAGGAAGTCCTGATTCTGCAGGTTGATAAGCAGAACTGTTCTCTGCATCTGCTGATTCCCACTGACTTTATGTGGATCACGTACAGGTTATTTTTCACTCTCAAGACCATATCAGCACTTCCTGTGCCTGCAAAAACCTTTCTTCTACTTACAGGGATATTAAAAAAAAAAAAAAAAAAAAAAGATTATAGCAATAAGAATGAAGAAATAAAGCAAGGGAAATGGACCTATGAAGTTTACTTCTAATTTTAATATTCTTGGTGTTCATAATGCTTCTTGAGGGAATAGATGGGTATCTGCTTTTCCTACTTAACATGCTATTTGAAATTTCCTTTACCTTTTCCTCCCTGCTGAAACTTGTTCAAAGAAAGAATGTTTCAAAACGACAGCAACAAAATACAACCGAAATATATCAGGAATATAGAATATTAGAGCTTAGTCAGTTTAAGCACTGAATTTAAATGTTTCTTCACTGTTTTGAAACAGAAACTTTCACTGTTGATAGAAATTTTAATTTAGCTAGATTTCCAGTGGGCTGTTTGTTTTCCTTCTGCAGACTACAATGAGTCATGCATTGTAAGGGTGCATTGTTGACCAAGTTTCAAACAAGCTAGAAATTTGCAGCAGCCCTTGGTCAAAATCTGAACAGTATTTTCCCTGTGGTTGGAAAAAAGATAAGAGTTTCTGTTGTGGTTTAACCCCAATTGGCAACTGAGTACCACAGCTGCTCACTAACCCTCCCCCCTCACAGTGGGATGGGGGAGAGAATCAGAGAAAAAAAAA
>VZTL01073586.1:0-11089 GCA_013400535.1 Scopus umbretta | reverse complement strand
CACAGTGGGGTGGGGGAAAGAATCAAAGAAAAAAAAAAAAAAAGTAAAACCTGTGGGTTGAGATAAAGGCAGTTTAATAGGATAGCAGGGAAAAAGAAAAAAAATGTAAAAGAATACATAAAATCAGTTATGCACAATGCAATTGCTCACCAGCCACTGACCGATGCCCAGCCAGGCCCCGAGCAGCAATCGCTGCCCCCCGGCCAACTCCCCCGAGTTTCTATACTGAGCGTGATACCATATGGTATGGAATAGCCCTTTGGCCAGTTTGGGTCAGCTGTCCTGCCTGTGCCCCCTCCCAGCTTCTTGTGCCCCTGGCAGAGCACGGGAAGCTGAAAAGGCCTTGACTAGTCTAAACACTACTGAGCAACAACTAAAACATCACCATGTTATCAGCATTAGTCTTATACTAAATACAAACCCCATCACTATAACTGCTACTAGGAAGAAAATTAACTCTGAATTAAGCTGAAACCAGCACAGTTTGTTTTTCAAAGTTTAATCTTCACTTTTGCAAAAAAGCAGCATGGACCTTCCTGAAAATTTTTGTTTGTGGTTTCTTTTGTTGTGCCAAAAATGTTTCAAAGCTCTGTTGTGTTTAATGAGCAACAAAGTCTCTACAGCCTAGTGATTAGGGTACAGGCCTGGGCTGAGAAAGATAGGATTTTGGGAATGAATGGTGTGGGATGAAAAGCTCTGCCCAATCCCACATGAACCAGAGACTTGATCCTGCATCTCCTGTAGCCCTGGCCACTACCCTAAACACCTGGTTATATTGGAAAAGGTGTTTCAATCTGAAAACCACTTTTTATTTACAATACTGCTAAATGGGTTTTGGGAAATTTTTTGCTGAAACTCTTAGATGGTTTTCATTTCAAAAATGAGCAGAACATTTGTGAGATTTGTTACGGAAAAGAGTTGCCTGTCTTCAGGCATTTTCACTGAAAACGAGTGAAGGCAAATGGTCTATACTGACCCTCAAGTATGTTGTCCATCAGAAAGAAGAGAAAAACAATACAAATGTTAGATAAAAACTAAACCTTTTTTGGGCCAGCATAGGAAATAGTTATGTATGATTTCTGTAGGAATTTTGCTAAACTGTTAATCTTACAGTAATAACATAACATATTTAGTTTGTTTCACTCATTTAATACAAGCAAGAAGATCAATATTATGTAAACTTTTATGTACATAAAGAGGAAATTTAGTAGGTCTTTATGGGATACCAACAAAACTGATGTGCGAGCTTATTTGGGACCTTTATGAAAATAAATATAGAGAGCAAGTAACTGAAAGATAATCTTTCATCTTAGTGTTCTCTCACATGACCATTGTAGGCATAATCTCATCAAGGGATGGGGAGCTTGTATTTGACTGGAATTATTTTCACTTTAGTGTAACATTACAAAGGATGAGACCATGTTGCTAAGCTCTCCTGACATCCCAACCCTTCTCTTTCCCAAGGGTTCATGGCACTCTAAGAGATAGTTAATGTTCTGGATGGGAAAAGAAGCTTTTGTCAGTTTGACATAGAGATCCTGGTCTCTTTCCTTACCTATGAAAGTTCCTTCCTCCTCTGTTGGATGATGTTTGCTTTGCACCTGACAAGTCTCATCGTTAGATGCTCCAGTCTTGGCATTTTCATTATCCACCTCTAAAGAACTCTGATGCTGATAGCAAAGCGGGAAGAAAAGGCAAATTAAACAAGTGGTTGTTAGTGGATATCTTGGAGGCACAGGATTCCCATAAAGCTGGAAATCTCTTTAGTGCATTTGGTGGTGGGAAAAAATGCAAGCAAGGATGCTGAAGGCAAGCAAAACTGTTGACGAGAAAGAAGCTTGAAAGTATGGTAGAGAGTTGTATAACCTTTGCCACCCTACTAACATGAGCTCACTTCATTACAAATTGTTTAAAACCAAAAGGTGCCTAGTTGATGCCAAAACTACATTGTTCAATCTCTGTAGAAATACCACGTCTTTGTGAAATTAGTGATAGTTGTGTTATAGATCTTCAGATACTGACACAATTTCTTGTTATTCATTTGGAAAGTTTTTGGCTACATTCAGGAGCGGAATTCAGTCTCCAGCCTGATTCTGGGGCAGTTGCTCTAGGGATCCCAAAACCTTATAAAAGGAAGAGGGGGCTGGCAGAGAGCTGCTGTGGCACAGAATCAGAGTTATTTTGTGCTTGTCATCTGTAGTGTGGACAGTGATAGCTGAAGTAAATGAAAATGAGCTAATTTTGCCTCCGGAAGGAACTTTACAGCAATATGGACTTTACAGTGGACTTCTTTAAAACTCTGGATGGGGCAACTAACTTCTGTGAAGATCCAAACTACTGAAGCTAGGCTGCCAAAGCTAGCTTAAGCTTTCTTTCCAATATGGCACAACATGCAGTGTGATCACCCCCTGAGTCTAAACATTGAGGTCCTTGGAGGATGTCTCACAGGGCACTGCTTTATGAAGCAAAGCCTTGCTTTCCTGAAGCTGACAATAAGATGATCAGTTTTCTGGCAAACCAGTCTGGCAAAAACGTTGCATAAAATCTCAGTGTTTCCTAGCTTTGAGTTAATCCAAACCTATCCATCAGTAAAATGTAATTTTATTTTGTGGTAAATCACAAGCTGCAGAAATGGAACTCTGTATTTTGGTAAAAAGTCCCAGATGAGGAAAAAAACCTTCTTAGAGAGCAATGATGTATCCTTCATACTTGTAATGTTAATCCACATTTGGCATAAAGAAGCAAGTTTACTGTTTGGGTTTTTTTTACATATACATTGAACTCCATCTTCAAAATAATCAACTGGAAAAATGGAAACAACTCATTTTAACTGTTGTGTTAAAGTACTCTCATTTAAATTGAAAGCAAATAGCCTCTTGCAAAGCTGCCTCCCATTTTCATGCTATTATGCAAAGAAACACTAGAGATGAATCACTGATATTATTTCTTAATCCATTTTCTGGAACTGTGTTTAGAGCACACAAGTAAAAGCAGTTCAAAATCCTGCAAGGCTACTCTTAGAATCATAGAATCATAAAGGTTGGAAAAGACCTCTGAGATCATCTAGTCCAACCGTCAGTCCAAAACACTATGCCTACTAAACCATGTCCTGAAGTGTCACATCCACATGTTTTTTGAACGCCTCCAGGGATGGGGACTCCACCACCTCCCTGGGCAGCCTCTTCCAATGCCTCACCACTCTTGCAGGAAAGAAATTTTTCCTAATATCCAATCTAAACCTCCCTTGGCGCAACTCGAGGCCATTACCCCTCGTCCTATCATTGGTTGCTTGGGCAAAGAGACCAACACCCTCCTCACTACACCCTCCTTTCCTTAGTGGCAAGCAGTGTTAGTGGTCAAGTTCAGCAAATGTGTGTGGCCCAGGGCCTCAGTGAAGGAACCAGAGCATTCAGCAATTGGTGGAATTAGCCTAATAGTATCACAAAAACCATGTTGTTCCTTGACAATCAAGATAAATAACTTGCTATTTTGATCCCTTACCTTCAGATAAGAAGTAATGGAGATGTGAATATTCGCAACTTGCATTTCAGAAAGATTCCATATTCAGAAGCATATTACTTAGGGCCTAAGCCAAATCTTTCAGGTCATTGGAAAGACAGCTACTCTTCAGTCACATGGGAAACATATCAGATTACTTTGACTACTAATGAAGCTCAGGTATCAAACACATCCTCACTGTGTAAGTTCAAATAAATAGGATATGTAGGGCTTTTGAAGCTTAACATGTTTGTCCAGTCTTAGTCAATACAGCGCGACATCCTTGTGCCCTTCGTATGTAATTCTTTGGGTAGGGTTCTTACTACACAATTGTTTGCAAGCTTGTGTTAGTTTTCCTAAATTATGAAATACATTCATTCATGTAAAAATTGGCACAGAAATTTCTAATTAAATATTAATTGGAAAGCAAAACCTCAGATCTTCTCCACCAGTGGTGGCCAGGGCATTCTTACCTCTGTAAGAATAACATGTGTTAATTTTCCCATATTTAGAGTCATAGGATCTGTACTATCTGTTCATTACAGATTTAAACTGCAATCAAACAGTATTAGTTCAGGGGTCAAATGTTTGAAAAGGTAATAATAATTCTATATGTGTTAGCAAGGGATGGGAAGCCACTGCTGTTCACATACCTTTCAAAGTAGTCTGGAAGAAAAAAAGATGTAAATTTGAACAGATTCAAATCAGGTGTGGGATCCTGCTACTAAGAAAAAAGCAACTGCAGTACTCTCAACTGTGAAGACAAGGTCTCCTTTTATGCACAAAAATTAAAAGCTTGCTTCTCAAATTATGAAGCTCTTTTTGAGTTCTCACCATATTGTTTTTACTTATGTCTTTCTTTTTCATTCTTTCTTCTGATGCTGCTTTGCTACTAGGACAGATGTCAAGGTTGTCCCATTTTTTTCCCTCACATCTCTATCTATGCGATATTAAACCCTTCTATTTTCAGTAACACAGTGAGGAAGTTAAGCAGAGGAGTTAAGCAGGAAACATATTTTCCCCCTAAGTCAAACTGAGTTGAGGTTTAGATTACTCAGTACTTCACAGCAAATGCTACGAGTTTGAGACTGAGTCCTGCAATCCTAAACAATATTGAATTCTAGTTTTGTGAAAAAGACAATTTATTACTCTTCAGATAAAGAGCAGAAATAATCTATGTTAGGTTTTTAATGACTAGGAAGAAAGAGTTTAAGTAGATAATACAATGTGATCAGGCTTCCATTCCTAAATTTTTCAGGGAAGCTCTACCAACATTAAACTGAATTTCTGACTTTTTTAGCAATTGACACTCCTACTTCCAACAAAACTAATTGCTTTTTGTGATCTCTTTTCATGTTTTATGGCAGGATAATAAATGCTGTGTTTCGGTATATTAGAAAAGCTGTAACTTAATACTTTCTCATTTCCAAAGCTGTTAAGAGGCAGCACTTAATATGTTAATAAGTAAAAGTCTGAAATAAATCAATATAAATGCATGGTTGAAAAAAAAATCATATAAGAAAACAGAAAACAGCATGACACCTGAACTGACTGTTTTCCCAGAATTTAGCATCTATAAGGACATAGAAAACTTATTCATCAATGGCAGAAATGGTCAAATGAATGAAGAAATGTGTTTAAGCCATGCAAAACTGAAAGTCCCAATTGCACTTATTTTCTTGATATGTCTTCATGTCATAATGTTTCTCAGATCACCAAAGGAAATAAATTACTCCATTCAAAAGACCCTAGAAAACCACTTCCCAACGATCAAGATTTTCATTTTTAAGAAAAGCTGTCTTCAGAAAGCCAAGAAAGGAGCTAGCAGGGATACTACATCCCTCAATATGAGATGGATACATAGTAAAACCTTTCTGTATGGATAGATTTTATAGTAGACTGTTTGGTCTTCACGGCGTTTTTAATGATGCAGCCCAAAGATAAAATACAGCTAGTTTACTGCTTTGTTTGATATGACAGTCTCAATGCAAGAATGAAATCCTGTGGAAAATCTCTCAGTGTTAGTGGGTCCAGGATAATGGTTAGGTTGCATTTTCCCAAACATGCAAGAATTAAATCCTGTTCAGATGTATTCAATGTTTTTATAAGCACTGCTGTAAGTTCAAAACACTGCGAATGAAAATGAAAGGCTTCCTTATAGAAAATTGTGATGTTCTATATTAGTACATTTTGTGAAACCACAGGCCCAGGAGAACAATTATACATTCACATGGGATGTTATATAAAGTCTTATAAAAATACTATAAAATAAACTTCACTATAACTGTATGAAAGTGTAAAAACACTTTATAGAAAGAATTAGAGAATTAGACGCATCAGTGGAAAATAACATGTGAATGGTAATGGACTAATGGATTAAAAGAAAAGAGAACTAAAATTCAGTGGTTAGAAAGGTATGAGAACATTCTTGATGTTTTGGCCAAATAGTGAAAAACGAATAGAGAAATAGCAGTCATGCACAGTTAGTTGATGGATTAATAAGCCTCTGAGTTGAGGTTTAGAAAAAACAAAGTGCTTTGTTTAGAAATATGAGATAGGACAAAATCATTGAGATACAGTCAGTAGTACTGCTGAACTGAAAAATGGGATCACAGAATCACAAAAATCACACAACAACTCAGGTTGGAAGGGACCTCTGAACATCATCTAGTCCAACCTCCTACTTGAAGCAGGGACAACTTCAAAGTTACAGGAGGTTGCTCAGCATCTTGTCCCATTTAACTTTGAAATATTAAAATTTCAGACAAATTTTGACAGACAAATTTGTCTGAATACAGACAAAATATATAATAATAAAAAAAATCTTTCTGGGAAAACTGTTCCAGTTTTTAGCCACTCTCACTGTGAAATATTTTTACCCTGTGCCCAGACAGAATTGCTCTTGCTGCAACTAGTGACTATTGCCTCTTGTCCTCTGAGAATTTTTTATAAAATCTACATAAAACAAAGTAGAAAACATTTGATCAACAACGCAGCCTGCTCTTACTTCCATCAAGACATTCCAGAAAATTTTCCTTATTTTTCCAGTTACAAATTTTTATGTTCTGTCTTCCTGTTGTCTTGGGCTTTTAAAATCCACACAATACATACTGCTTTTTTGGAGGGTGAGGGGTCAGGGGAAACAGGGGAATCAGATTTATTCAAATTAGGACTTTTTTTCCCCCACAAGATATCAGCCTGTCCTATAGATCAGAAATTTTGCAGCATTGGTTTATGTCTGTACTATAGCTAGCCTCACTGGGGCTCCAGAAGAGAGTCATTTACCCATCAATGAGCCTACATTTCACTTGGTGCCATTAATTTATGGGAGAGGAAGAGGACAAAAAAAGACTCTGCTTTTTGATTTCTGTTTTAAATCAAAGTGTTGTCTGCAGTAAATACTCTGGCCCACCTGAATATTAGGTGAAACATACTTCTGTAATCATTGGAATTGTTATTCAGCATGTGCTACAGGTTTGATTACATGGTTGGCAGTCTGTCTCTGCATGCGTGGCACAGATCAGGGCAACAGCCTCCTCCATTATTTCCTAACCTACTGTCTCTGCTTTTTTGTACTGCTGCTCTGTTCACTGTTAATGTGTCTTTTGATCTTGCGAGCACTGTCATAGTAGAAAGTTGCCTTTCTTGCTTCCACAGAAGTATTTGAAAACCTGTCAAAGTGCTGAGGTTTTCATTATATGCTTTTCATCATTACTCCGTCTACACTGAACAAGTTTATTTCAAAGGCTTTGCTAGAAAATGACAAGAAACATGACAATTTATTTCCTTGTCCTTTCATTAGATTAGAAATGCCACAAAAGATTTAGAATCCATTTATTTTTATTAAAAGGCATGATGCACTTTGCTGTACCAAAGAGAAGACAATGAGCAAATATGAAATACTAATTTGGGATGTTGTGGTGATTGAGGGGCTTTGAGTCTGAGGCATTTGGGTAGAAAATCTATATATTTGTAGTTCACAAATACAAACGTTTTAATTACAATTTTAAGAGATGAATTGCAGTGAATAACATAAAACAGCAGAGGATGAAGAAAACACTTTTGATTTGACGCAGTAACTATACTATAGGCACTTCTTTGTAGTCAGCCTTGGAAAACTCCACTTTCTTTTGCCCTGAATCACAATTTAATGTGGTATTTATTGCCAGGCTGTTAAAGATGTTAGTTCTATATAAGCGATAGTTTCTTTTTTCTTTTACTGATACTGCATTCAGTACAGATCAAGAGGTTTTTACTTAATGCTTCCTCTTAAAAAAGAAATGCGAATAAAACTTGCAGTATGAACTGAGAAGTACAATGCTGGGGAAAGTGCTAGCCTATTAACAAAGAAAAAAAGAAGAATTTTGGGAATGTGGGATATGTTGACAAATTCATCTTATGAACTACAATTTAAAAATATTTCAAGCAATCCAAAAGCTAAATCAAATTGCAGAATTCTCTGCAGAATTTATTCGATATTTTTATTCCATGTGCTGACTTAGCAATACATTTTATTTTAACAAGACTATTAGTTCTGCTCGAAATTTCAATTTTTGCCTACTGAAAATGATTTGCTTCCTCCTGTATCAACTCCTTTTTATCATCTCAAAGACAAAAAAAAAGATACATTGTTAATTCTATAAATGTTAGCTATAGAATACAACAATACTACAATACTATTACAAAAAGTTGAACTCTGTTTTGTGTGTATGCAAGTGGGCATAATTTTAAAGGATGAAATTTTGGGCCTGATTAAAGCAAATGGGAGTTATGCCATCTACTATACCCTGTTATCTTTAAAACTCTGTCACAGAATGTCTACAAGAGAAGACAAAGTAGGAGAAGCCTATGTGACCTCTGGATTTTGGAGAGCATATTTAGTGGCTAGGGGAGGAGGTTTGTAAATATTGTACTTGGTGAAGTTAGCCTCCACAAGAAAAGTACAGTGAAGTTCTGTCCCTCATGAGCCTTCTAAATTACTTGTTGATACTTTGCATTCACTGGTACCCTTTCAGCTAATGGAACTGTATGGATCTAGCCCAGTGGAAGATCTGGGTGTATATAAAATAGGTATAGCCAGTTGGTCCATCATGAGAATAAAGGTGCTCCTTAAAGGAGTGAGGTGTAAGACAAATAAAATCTAGTTGTGTTTTTACTAAAAGAACTTCATCCTGAAGTTTAGAAAATTAAAGTGGGTCAACTTTTGTTGAAAAAATACCTTCTGTGTTAATTTACAATAGAAATATCAAGCAGTAAAAAGAGCTGATGTAATAAAAACACTGAGAGAATGTCATTCTAACTGACAGTTAATTTGCACTTTCTCATTAAACCAGCATCTTGAAATAAGGCTCGTTTAATTATTACGAGCTGCTAAGTACAGATATAAAATACTGACCTTCTCTTTAAAGGACATTGGTCATTTTTACTGGATTCCAAGCACCTGTCTCTGGGGTAGCAATTTAAAACTTGAAGTGATTTCCTCTTTGAGCTGCTTCTGGTGGGTAGGAGAAAAGTGAGAGGGTGAAATGAAAGTCAGATGAGGCCATCAATACCAGGAATTATCCAGTATTGGAAATTAGTCAATAAATTTCCTATCAATGTGTTCATTTCCCAATTTAGTAAAAATTGCATCAGTCTCACTGCTGAAGAGTTGGTTGCATTTGTTCTTGGAATCGTAGTGTAAGGTAGGGTATGTATGAGCACAGCTAGTTAGTGCCAAAACATCAATAAAAGTAAATGAGTTTACTTGACATATAGAGCATCATGAATTTTACAGGCACAAGCAATTGTATGTTTTTTTTCATATTAAGTACATATCTGACATTTAGGTAGTGACTTGTTTTTCGTACAAAGAAACATAATAAACAGCACTATTAGGAGACTGGTATTTTATGGAGCCATTTCAAAAATGAAAAATTGTGTAAGAAATCTGAACATTTATTTTATTATGGTCTTATTTGGCTCTTCTGCCATATTTTGCAATCTTTCCCTTTATTTATTAAAGAAAGTAGAAAAACCAAATTAAGTTTTTTTTAAGCAAGGAAAAAAATGAAAAAGAAAAAAAAAACAACATTTAGGAATACAGACTGCAGATTCATTGTCAGACTTGTTTTCTCTCTTTGAAAAGGTTGGTTATACAGAGTGAGTTATAATTACGGAAATAATTCCAAAAGCTATTGACGTTTGTTTTTTACACAGTATGGGTTTGACTTTTTTCCCCCATTGCTGTATTGAAAGAGAAAAAAAATCATTACTACCGTTTCATTTTCCTTAATCTATTTGACGATATTGTACAATCCATTCTTTTTAAACAAGAATGGTTCACTGTGAACACGCAGGCTGTCTTATTTATTGCCCTAAACCATCCTGAATTAAGTCAATTCACGTGAAGAATTTGGCAGTACTGTTTATACGAAGTCTGTTTTTCTTTACTTACAAGTGTAAATCAGGAATAATGTCATCCAAGTTGAAAGAGGAGGAGTAGAAAGTGTGTTCTTGATTTCAGATACACGTTTTACAGCAAGCAGCGTGTGGAGGGAATGCATTCAATATTATTCTTCTCAGTAACCTTCTGCAACTGTCAAATTTTTACTGACTGAAGAGACAAATAAAAATCTTCAACAGACTATTAATAATGCTTCTCTAAGAGCGAGCATTTGTGGAAATCACACCAAAATTTATAATGCTAGAGCCAAACTTCAGAAAGCCAAATCTTTTTGATCAATGCTTCTGGGAATGAGCAAGGCATAGCTTGCTTCAAAGAGGCAGGAGTTAGGGGGAAGAGGGGAAACATTTGCATCATGTATCAGCTTCTCAGATGTCTAGAAGGATCTAGATCATGTTACTTCTTTGGTTCATTCTGGATAGATTTTTAAACATAAATTAAAATAGTTTCTAAAAAGCATTTGAGTTTATTTATGTACAAGTTGGATTTAGAAAATCCCTCTCAGCTATGCTGAAACCTGCTTGTAAGAACCACACTTTTTGCCCTTTTTGTGGATGCAGAAGGAGCTCTGCAGCTGAACCAACCCCTTCCACAAGCCATGAGCTAGGGCTCCTTACCAAAAATGTGCATGTAAGAGAAGCAATTTTCCAGAAGCTGGTGAGGTTGGTTATAGCTTGGATGTACATATGTTGGGACCATACAGTGATTCTAGGTAAACTTACATAGCTCAGCAGCCTGGAAGAGAGAGTCCTTTCTTCTCTGTTGCCAGCCAGCTAGCCAAGTCATTAAATTCACAGAAGGGCTGAGGCTGAATTTTAGTGAACTATATTTAAAATAAACTAGATTGAAAATAATTTAATTATTTCATGTACATAAAACAGATCTTGTTACTAGAAACCGACAATTTTAGAAGACAAAATACTGAATAAAAATTTCTCTTTAGAGGAGCATCTTGAGACAAATCTTGGAGTATATTCTCTTTGGAGAAACGTTCACTCTAGCTGCCACTCTGACCTACATTTAAAATGCATGGGCAATCTTAGTACCTCTGGGGACTAATGTAGAAGAAAGGTTATGCATTGTAAATTGCAGAATTGAGCTGAGGATGCGTACTCATTCATGTTAATCTGTATCTGACTGGCAATA
>VZTL01073580.1:0-10968 GCA_013400535.1 Scopus umbretta | reverse complement strand
ACAATTCTATGATTCTTATGATTTGTAATGAACCTTGTTGTCTCCTAGAAAACTGAATCTTTAAAGATGCTTATTAGCCACCTCTGGTCCTTAACAGTAACTATGAAAGTTCTCAGTAGCCCTTTAATGAAGATTATTTGACAGGGAACAGAGGCAGATGCAGAAACTTTGTCAGAGGAGAAAACTAGTGAGCCAATAGATCATATTTGCTAAACTCACCTGTATTGAGGGTCTGTATGCTCCATACTGAAAAAGTTTGAATGTAATCAGTGCAGCTTCATTATATGAATTTTGTTCGGGTTTGATGTAGCTTTTCTTCTTAAAAATGTATTTTTTAAAATTCTATTCCCAAGTATAAACTATATACTTTTGGAATGTTTTCTGTTTTATGTAATTCAGACATCTTTACTGGACTGATGCAGGGACTAATCGCATAGAGGTGGCAAAATTAGATGGACGGTACAGAAAATGGCTTATCTTTTCTCTGCTGGATCAACCAGCAGCTATTGCTGTCAATCCAAAACGTGGGTAAGTACTACAGGACTTCCCAGAATTATTTTCAATGCTATTCAATACCAAAAAAAACCCACAATGGTAAACTTTACAGGAGAGACTAAGGGAATGGTTTCTGGAGTTTCCCTTTACTAATGTTAGAAAATTTGTGTACATGGGAAAGTATTTTAGGATTAGATTTCATAATGGTGCTTGTGTTGGTGACAACACGAGGTAGGTCAAATAAAAATCTCCTTTCCACGGTATTGTGCGTCCATTGAATTTCTCTGTTATTTGTGAAATAAGGAAATTGATGGGCATGTCTCTCTACCAGCTCCAAGCAATACAGACATATCCTCCTTCACAGTGGAAAGCAATGTAAATGCACTGCTACGTTCAACAGCTGTGCTTGCTACATGTTATATTATGTGATGGATCACCAGATATCGCGGTATGTGCTTCTCTCAGCTGGAGTAAAGGAGCACGGCTCCCTGAAGTCACCTGGACTCTGCAGCTTTATCATGACTGATGGATGTTCAGTGTTCACAGTCATTTTTCTTCCACTGAGAATGAGAAACTGTCATTAAAACCACTCTTTCTCCAAATCAGGACACAAGAAGCAAGTGTTCTTCTTTTGGTATTTATCTTCTGTATTTGAAACAAGTTTGTTCAGTGAATGCTCTGTGACTTTCCTGATCACATCTCCAAAACATAGGTTGCTGAACAGCTTTATGTTCCACAACTGACCTGTTCCATGAAACTCCAAAATATAATCATGGTGACCAAATTCTGAACCATATTAAATTCTGGTTCTGTCCTTTCAGGCTCATGTATTGGACTGACTGGGGAAGGCAGCCAAAGATTGAATGTGCCTGGATGGATGGACAACAAAGAAAAACTCTGGTCTCTGAAGACCTTGGCTGGCCAACAGGTCTTTCTATTGATTATTTGAACAACGATAGGATCTATTGGAGTGATTCTAAAGAAAATATTATTGAATCCATGAGACCTGATGGGACAGACAGAACCATAGTATTACATGGAGGTAAGAACTTACTATGCAGTTAATATAACAGTAACCAAGATGTATGTAAACAAGCACTTGAGCTTCACAAGTGGGGCTAGATTTGGGAGCTCTTCTCCTCCTTTATACAGGGATAAATGGCACACCAGGTTCAGAGCTCATGATGCCTGGTAACTAGATTCCCTGAGGGTAATTTACATGACCCAAATAGGGGACAATGTGGAAAATTGGATTCTTGCTTTTTTATGTATATTATTAAGCAGTCTTCAGGTACAGTGGCATGAAGTTGTCAGGCACATGAGGATGTATATATATAGCTGCAAACTTCTTAAAATGAAAGGATTAGATGATATAGTTAAGCTGAAGAACAGCAGTTTTATCACTCCTGCTGGAGATTTGCTTGCTGACAGTCTGTTGTTTGGTTCCTTTGAGAAGCAGGCAGTCCATACAGCCTTGATGTCTTTGAAGGCCATTTATATTGGATAGCTAAAGAACGAGGAGAAGTCTGGAAGAAAGATAAATTTGGAAGTGGAGAAAAAGTGAAAGTGCTGACCGTAAATCCGTGGCTTACTCAAGTGCGCATCTATCACCAGCACAGGTACAATCAGTCAGGTAGGTAATCAGCATCCTGGTGAGCCATTCCTTGCCATGAAATTGAAGTTGGTATTGATGTCTTCAAAGAGCTTAGTAATCTTCTGATAATGCATCTATCAGGATGTGATAATATTCATTTCTGAAAACCTAAAAATGGAATAGAGGCTGGCAAGTATGTTCTGCATACCCAAAGTGAAATCAACAGTGGAATACCACACACTGTTCTTTAGAGTCTCTTAGTTCAAAGTTATGACCCTGTCCTTTCTTTTCTTCCCCTCCATCATGGAACTGTCATAGAGATGGCAGTCACAATATGAATTTATCCTGGTAACATACGAAGTGCTGGCCACTTAATACTGCCTCCAGGGGGGGATATTTCAGCTATGACATGTCCACAGTAATCACAGGGGAGGATGTCCAGAGGAACATCCAGCATACCACTCTTTAAAGGTGTTTTAGCTTACAGAATCAGAAAGCTCCATGTTACTTGGAGTTGTTCAGTTTCTTCTTGGTACTACACTGGCTTCCAACAGGCATGGTCTCTCCTTTAAGAATGTAAAAAAGGGCAGAGAGAAGGTTTTGATGTAAATGTAGTATTTGGGTATCAGTTGTTTTAAAAAATGGATCTAGTCTTGTTTAGATTTCTGGTATGTGATATTGATGAGATACACCACCAACTACGGAATTGTTCTGCCTTACCTCAGGAATATGCTGCATTGCTTCTTCAACTGCCTTTATAATTTTTTTTTCAGTGCCTAATCCTTGTAAAGATGTCTGCAGCCACCTCTGCTTGCTGAGACCAGGCGGGTACACCTGCACTTGTCCTCAAGGGACTCGATTCATAGAAGGCAGCAGCACAGAGTGTGATGCAGGTAGAATAATTTGTCAAACTGGAAATGAAAGCAAAGGAAGCTTTTCTTTAGGAATGCAAATGCATTACTGATTTAGAAATATGGAGGGATGAACTAGCTGATATAATAGGTGTTGGTAAGTCAAGGCGTCTGGCTTTTATTCTCAGACATCACTGATTTGTGGTCACCTTGTACATTTCATTTAATCTCTTTGCATGTCGTTTGTAAAGTGGATATAGATATGTCATTCCAACCAGTCCAGATCCAGCTGCAAAATTGGTCACAGTTTCTGATTCTTGTTTTGAAATTCCAAAATGTTTTATTTTCATTTTTTTCAAATGCATTGATTTCAGAGCTAGAGAATTTCTGGTAAATTACGGTTTACAATTACATTTACAATTCTTTACAAGGTATTGTTTGATCAGTATAATGGAATACAATAGAAACTTGAAAGAAAGTTTACAGAACTCACAGTGTGAACACGGATAACTTCTAGGTAATCATCATATGCTGGAAAGCCTTTTAAGCACTAGAATTTAGTGCTTGGTTGTTGTGTTGCAGCAGAGCCCCCACAGTGCTTCCAGGAGCGCCAATAAAATAGAATTGCTCAGCCTTTCCTGAGAAGAAAGAGCTCTAGCTAAGAGTCTGCATTCTTAGCTTACAGTGATGTGCGTAGTAGACAGATGGTCCTTGTGCTTGTCCTTGCAACACATCTCTAATGAATTATGCTTGGCATCTTTTCTATGGTTAAACTTCACTGAATTCTCTTTTTTGCATTAAAAGAGAAAATGTCATAATTTTTTTGCACTGCGTTACCTCTAAATTACATTTTCCTAATAATTGTTAATGCTCATTCCTATTGCTACATAGAGTGAGCTGCAGAAAGAGGAGCTAGTAATGTGATGTAATAGTGAATGGAACTGTGCAATACATGGTTAAATTAGGGATCAATAATGTGTTGATTGCATTTGCTATTTGCTGTTTATTGCTCTGAGGACACTGCATTTGTTATTCGCTGAAATTGATTTACTTAAAATCTTCAGGAATTAAGAAAATTCTGCTTGACCTTATTTTGAGGAAAAGGAGACAGCAAACAGGATATGCAGTACTGTCTCCATTTTTGAACTTCAGTATTTATCTTGACTTTAAGCAAATTTCTTAGCCAGTGAACTGTGACTGCCATAATTGATGTATTGACCAAACATAGCTTTTGCATATACATTTGGTTTATTTAGTCCTTTCCCCATACTGCAGCTACTGAGAAACACAGCCTGTAAGACCTCTGCATTTCCCCCTTTTGTATCCAATTTACTTGAAGGGTGCTTTACCTGTAAGGAACATTGTAGCAACAGACTTCCTCTTCTGGCTGATAAAAATTTTATGACAAAAGTATTGTGATCTAACTTATTGCTATAAGACAGACTGTCAAAGTCCATCCTTAATTTAAAGCCTGTAATGATGTCTAAGATCCAGAGCTTTTCCTATGTGAACTACACTTTTCTGACCGCATAACCTGAGCTTTTATTTGAAGGCTAGTATAACTTCAAGAAATTTCACTTTTTTGCACTTGACTCAGCGATAGAATAACATCAGAACTTTTGTAGCTCTGTGTTTGGGCCAGCTCAGGCAGCAATGCCACCCAGGCACCTTAGGGCTCTTGGAGTGTGGCTGAGATACTGCCATGATGCACAGGCTTCTGTGCTACCTGGCACCAAGCCATCAGCCTGTGCTCTGTACTAACAGAAAACTGAGGACTTTGGGTTTCCTTCTTGTTCTCGCTGTCAGGATGTATGAGAGTTTAGAGGGCCCTCCTGTATGTGCATTTCCATCCACTGCTTTTCTTCATAAGTAAATGCACTGCAGTTTGGCCCTGTGCAACTTCAAGCTGGTTGGATTGGAAGAGTCTGGGCAAAGGAGATAAAGTATTGCTGCTTTCTGAAAGGAGAGCTTTGAAGGGTGGTGGTGGGCTGCCTTGCACAGGCAAAAGAAAGTGACGGGGCATACAGCTTTTGAGTTGTCTGAGCCTACTTTTACCGAGTAAGTAATTATTTTCTGAGAACAGGTTTTACTTCAATTAAAATAAGCTAATTTAGCAGAAAAATAAATATAAGAGCAACAAACGCATGTGCTATTAAAAGCAAAGCTTCTGCAAAGTAGCCCATGAGTTTGCATACACAGTTTCTGTACAGATAAATAAAATACTCTATGGTAGTATTTCTTTTGTTGAAGATGTCTTGATAACACATATGTGGCTTTTGAATTTTGCAGCTATTGAATCCCCTCCCACAATGCCACCAGCATGCAGGTGCATGTATGGAGGAACATGCTATATAGATGAAAGTGGTCTTCCAAAATGCAAGTAAGTCAGTATGTTATTAGGGTAGTCCTGGGTCAGATTGTGCTGATTTAGTCTCACAAAACAATTACACTCTTTGAAATATGTTGGAAATGCTTCAGAAGATGTCATACATCTGCAGTGGCATGTTTGTATCACAGAAAAACATATAAAAACATAAAAATATCAGCAAATATGCAATGTAAGTGCATTGGGGGGGGGGCGGGGAGGGAAACACCACCAAAAACCAGAAAGGCAAACCTCTGAAGATTCTAGTAAAAGGCTATACCAAAAAATTGTAGCAATGGAGGAATGCTCAGTAAATGTAGCCTGGAACAGCCAGTAGGTGCCACCAGTGCTCTGCTGAAACCAAATCTTTCGCCTTCACTGACTAGTTTTCTGACTCAGCACTTTTTATTTCCACTTTTAATTGTATGGAGATAGCAAACATAACTATATTTACAGTCAGTGAAATATATAATTACTGAGCGTGGAGTTAAAATTTCTATCTTGTAGATAAACATTACAGAATATAATAATAAAACTGACATCCTAGACAATAAAAGTTATTCAGTCAGCTGTCCTTCTTACATTTACAGGTGTTCTTATGGTTACACTGGGAATTATTGTGAAATAGGATTGTCAAAGGGAGTGCCTCCTGGAACAAGTAAGCTTCAAGTATATATTACACTTGATATTTTGAGCTAAAGAATGTATAATACATTGATACCTGTTCAGGGTCAAGCTTATAATTCTATGGGCTCTTTTTCACATTGAACTATGTTTGCTTGAATGTTTGCATATTCTTCTGTCTTTGATAGCAGCAGTAGCAGTGTTGCTGACAGTCATATTAATCATAATAATTGGAGTGTTAGTGGTTGGAGGCTTTTTTAACTACAGACGAACTGGCTCCCTTTTACCAGCGCTTCCCAAACTGCCAAGGTATGTTTTGAAGGCTTTCATAGCTGGAATGTCTGTGCACAGAAAATGTATGTTTGTTCCTAAATATTCCTGAAAAATCTAGTTTGTTTGCCGTGTGCCCATTCTGTTGGAATATGGGAAGTGCAGTGCTGCAGCAATTCCAGTAGATTTTTGATTCCAAGCAATATCATAGCTGATCATTATTTTGTAACAAAGTCCTGTTGTAAAACTCATCTACGTTCTAAATTAGCTTTTAAATAATGATGAATGTAGAAAACTGTTTACCAGATCTGGAACTGGATATTTGGTTCAAAAAGATATAAAAGACCATAGTTACATATGATTTGATTTTTTAATAAAACTTTGTCAGAAGATGATTCTGGCAAAGAGATCTTTTTAACATCGAAAGACTGAGCTTGTCTGCAACACTGTATTCATCTGTTTAAAAATAATATGGGGCATGTGTAGTGAACTTCTGTCAGTTTTCAGTGCCTGAGGAATGTGGGCTTTTTGTAGATTCCTGCTCTCCTGACAGTCATACTGTCCAGTGAAAACAAGCTTTGTGAAATATTGTTCAAAAATATCCGATGTTTTAAATCAAAGGAAGATGGAGAAAAAATATTTGTAATTATTTTAAATTATTTTTTTTAAAAAGATGTCAAGAATATGATGCTTTGAAATTGTTAGCTTTAACCAAATGATGTGTTTTTAAAGCATAAAGCTGCATCTTCATAGTCTTTGCACCAATTTCACAGTAGTAGTTCTTAAATCAGTGTAATTAAATAATTGTAATCAGTAATGTGGATGTAGCTATAACTGCTTCCTCACTAGAGGATTACACTGAACTAATTAAATTTATTTATGACGTGATGTAGTTAAATTGGGGCAAAATTTTTGTGCCGATCAATCCTGCAGGACAAAGAGTTTATAAGAGATCTCCAAGCTGCTCACTGAAATTCCCTGTTTCTTGCTTTCTTAAATAGAAATTTTCTGCATTGTCAGATAGTGAACAAGTAGAAATTTTAATGCTCTGTCTTGAACTTTACTGTTCAACAATACTTCTCATATAATTTATGAGGCCATGTGAAATGGAGATGTCAGGTTTTTGTCTGTGAGGCTTGATTCACAGTTTTCATTTTTGCCATGAATATGCCTTAGTGCTGCCATTGCTTAACCCCTCCTTAAACTGTTAACTCATACCTTTACTGCAGAGTTAACTCAAGCTACAGCTTAGCTGTTACCCATGACATGGGACTTGTCCATGTTCAGGAATCATAGCTAAGATTTAATTTTTTTTAAATTGAATCAGCTGATGCCTACAGGGCCCACTGGTAAAGTGTGTGCACAGTGCAGCAGCTGTAGGCTCGAGTTTTAGCACAAGCCAGCTCCAATAATGGCACACAAATGGAAAGATTATTTCAATTCTTCTGTCTTCCTTCAAGTTAGGCAAATTTTACAAAATTAACTTAAATGTTAACTCTGCGGTGGATTTGTAATTGCACCTTTTGGTGGAATTGCATGCTCAAAGTTCTATGTGGAAGGTCCTGTATTTTGCCACTCACTACTATCTTTCACTGCTCCTATTATTTGGAGCCTGACAGTGTTCTTTCAGCCCATTTCCAATATTTCTTATGCAATCTAATGTGCACTTGTGGTTACCGTAAATCTGTATGCAGATTGAACATTTACTTATATGAAGCCAGTATCCTGTAGGGTGTCTGCATGATTTGCATGCATAAACATCTTCAGTATAGGTGGTGTTGGAATTATATCCACAAATTTGTATGCTGTTTCAGCTGCATTTTTTAAAATCTGTTCCAATAAATTNNGCTCTTCCGATCTAGCCTAGAGTTCCAATAAATTCAAATAACTGAGTGGAGTCAGGCATTTGTCTGTAAATCAACACCGAAGCAAGAGTATTCAAAATGTAGGGAAATTTAGGGGAACTGTAATTCATTGAGTTCATCTGATGTCTGCATGAGTACACAAAAAGATAGTTGAGATCATTCTGAATGGGTTAACTTGAGTTAAAAAAAAAAACTGTTGAACTAATGAAGGCGTACTACTTCTGGTGCCCTCGCTAGCTTGCTTATAGCCAGCAAAGATTCTAAGTGATAATTATGATTAGAAGAACAACTAAAAGAATCTGTTTTATAAAAGTCTCTTTCTGTCTCATCTGTGTGGGGGAATTTTTGTTTGTTTGTTTTGTAGTTTAAGCAGTCTTGTAAAATCTACTGAAAATGGCAATGGTGTAACTTTCCGATCTGGAGCAGATGTGAGTATGGACATAGGAGTCTCTGGCTTTGGAGGAGACTCTGCTATAGACAGAGCAATGCAAATGGTAAGGTTTAGTTCTGAAAGAATTTTTTAAAATTGTGTTCTTTTAATGTCATTTTTAACTGATGGAGGGAAGTCTTTTATATAAGAAAGAAAGTGAGATGATAAATGTGTTCTAGAAAAATAAGTGAACGTTGATAATTTCCTGAAATAGATTTTTGTAAATTGAAGGCAAGGACAAATGCAGGCTGTTCTTCAAAATAATGTGACTTTTCTCAAGATTTATATGGTAGAAATTAAGTCGATTACCCTCTTTCTTATTGCAGCATATTCATGGAATATATAGGGAATGAATAGGCAAATGAAAATATTGTAACAAGGAATTTTTTGAGGGTCTTTGTGTTCCATAGAACAGGTTAAAATGTGTGGTTTTCAAATCCAGACTGTATGTTAGAAACTTCAGAGGAAAAACTCAGGCCTAACCACAGGATGCACTACCTTGCACAACAAATTATAGATTGGACAGTTTCTTATTTTAGCAAGTTTAAACAAATCATGTTTAATAGTTTTGGGGACATTGTAAAGTGTAACTCTACTTCAACCGTGCTTTGTTATGCACATCTGAGAAGTAGCACGTCCTTGTGTTTCCTATATTGTATAGTTTTGCCATAGAAAAAATATTCCCGTTTACCACAAGAAGTACAATGTACAAAAGACTTTTACTTACAGGAAACAGATCACACGTATGTTTGAATAATAAGCACTTGCTACAAAGTCTACACTGGAAACTCCCAAAACTTTTAAAGTTAAAGACAAATTACAGACTTAACTGACAATAAATGAATATGAAATGAAACAGCTGGTGAAGATAAGCCCATAATATGTGTATATGACCTTTTTCTAGATGAAGAAACACACTCTTTGTTAGAACTAGGCAGCTTGTGTAGTGAAACAACCATATGAATGTTCAAGTAAATACTGGAAAAATAGCTTTAGGCTTGAATATTACCTCAGATCTTTTTCATGCATGAAAAACTTTACAGTACTTGCCATTTTCTGGCCCAATATTGACATATTGAAGTTCAACTGATGCAGCTTTTACATTGCTAATAACAGGTCTAGATACAGGCTATTTCTACTTAGTTGGTGTTAATTCTCTCTGTGTATTCAGAGTATAAGCAAAAAAATGGTATAGTTCACTGGGAAAGAATTCAAAGGGTTTGGTTTACGGCAGCAAAGAACTGTGGGATGTGCCTCCTAAAATTTTAACATCACATATGCATGAGTAGACCTTTGACACCTTTTCAGTGTGGCTGTTCTTAGCCAAGCTAGGCTAATTTGAGGGAGCCAACAAGAGTTCACTGTGTGGTAAAGCGCTATACTTTGGTAGCACAAAGCATGAATCCCTATGGCATGAAGCAGTGGTTTATAGAAATGAGGCAGGTTTAAAGACCTAGCTGATGTACTATTCCAATGTTATTCCTCACTATTCCTGTAATGGGGCTGTGACAAGGAGCAGGACAAGTGAGTCTGGGTAGGGTTTTGCTTTCATTACCTTTATACCTGTTGATGCATAGGTGGCTAGCCCTGGTGGCTAGCCTTATGTGACACTAAATATTTTCTTAAGAAATACTTAACTCAGCATCTTTACCCACCTGCTGCGACCACTGTAGCTGCAGCTCAGAGTTTGGCACAGTATGTGTGAAGTAGCTGCTATCCATACAGTGGTCTTCATGCATGGGCTAAGTATTGATTTATAATAAGAGATATGCTAAAAACTGTGAAACATTTTATTTCTGACATAAATCATATGTTATAACTAAGGGGATGCACTTACTGCTTTGTCTCAAAAACCTTAGCAATCTCCCTGCTGGGACAAAATGAATAAATAATATTCTTTTATATTTCAGATAGTGCTTATTAATTTCTATGTAATTTTGAAGTCTCTAAAATGAAATATTTATTTTGGGATTATGCCTCCTTTGATACCTCTTCCCTGTTGAAGGTGTGATTTGTGAGTCATTTTTCCTCATCATAAAATACTTTGAGTCAACTGTTGAAATGTGGGGGTTTTATTGTCCAGCTAGGAAATGGGGTAATGGTGGAACAATCAATGTTCCAGGCTGCTAAATCAGGGAGTCAAAGAATGGATGGTAAACTAATGTTATGATTTTCACAGATGCCAGATTTTGTCTAAGCCTACGTGAAAGTAAAAATTCATTGTTCCCTGAGATGAAGAATTGGACTATAAATTAACTCCTAGGAATATGGTGTGTTTATTGCACTGCAGTTTTTTTGGTTTTTTTTTTTTTGTTTTTTTGTGTTTTTTTTTCCTTCATAGAATGAAAACTTTGCAGTGGAGTCAGGGAAACAGCCGATCACGTTTGAAAATCCAATGTATGCAACTAGAGATGGTGGAGCCAGCACAGCCAGTGCAGTTACAGTCATTCGGCCAACACATGTAAGAGAAACTT